>CM008286.1:48136609-48369008 GCA_002319775.1 Fagopyrum tataricum | reverse complement strand
ATAAGAAGACAACTCTACGCAACTTTCTAATATTATAGGACATTAAGGTATAAATTAAGGTAACTCTTGCATCTTTGATAAACCTTAGACTACCATAACAAACATATATATATATATAGACATAAAAATACAAGGATATAAATCATCATTAACGTCATAGGCAAATCATGCAAAGCAGCTTCTCTAGACCCTAGAACATAGGTTTCGCAAGACGTAATCTTATAGATTTTCTCATTTACTAAATGACGAAAACACGATGATTGGGTCGACTTGTGTATCATACGAAAACGATCGGTAGGACAATTCAATGCTTGTGAAGGTTGCTAACCGGAATTCTCACAAAATTGGAAAATAACCTCATGGTCAAAAGGCCTTATTTATATGGTTAAGTCTAATCCTACTAACCCTATCTTCAATGGAAAAATAATATAATAAGTCTAATTATATCTTCCAACTAACATTAAGGAAATATACGAGGAATTGAGAGAAAGATATATTTTTCATCCTAACAAAATCACCTTAGTCGACTCGATCAAAACACATGTAATTGACTCAATCGGGTGTGAAATGCAACATATGGAAAGTTGGTCACATGCTCGTAAAATTTGGGTCAGTCGACTCGACCATGTGTGTTAATCGACTCGACCGAGGGTAAAACATCTTGTAGTCTTTCAATTATTCAACTCTCAATCGGTTCAATCTTGACTTGAACTACCTTGAATGTACGTAGAACATGAGCTTGTAGTAGATATTCCTCTTAATATAGCTCTATTTTAGCTCCAAATGGACTAGAATGATTACAATATCATGAAATCACAAGGGGGTCTCCAAAATAACAAAGTAAAAGAAATATATGACAATATGATACATTATTCTAACATATATGCTAAAAAATGAATAAAAAGGAGAGTGTGTAAAGATGCTAAAATAGTGCATTATTCCAAAACTTTACATCTCTAAAGCCCATTACCCATAAATTATTACAAAAGTTGAGAGCCTTTTAACACCGTTAACGGATGTGTTGTCTTTGCGTTGTTTCCCCCAACGAAAACTTCGTCATCATGAATCTCTTCGATAAAACCTTCTGGAATTTTAAAAACACTCGTCAAGTAAGTTGGAAGACTTTTGAACCACCTATATTAACAATATATACCTCTTAACCGGCACGTGTTAGCGACCCTAGGTTTCTAAAATTTCAAAAGTTTTCCAACTTGGCGAACGCGACCGCGCCACGCCTCAACGTGCGTGGACGTGTGTGATCTAGCAACAGCTAGAGAATCTCTCCATAAACTTAGTTAACCATAATATGTTTATTCTCATATATATGATGACTCACCAATCTCCACATTCTCGATGTGGGACAAGTTCCTCCATAAATAATTATCCATAGGTGCATTTAATACACTTATCTTAGACATTAATTTCTCATTCATTTGGACATCATTTTATATGAGTATATCAAATTGTATTACTCGGAACCACAAAGCTAATGCTCCCGTTTTCCAGCGTTGATATTGGTCGGAGCCCACCGGTAAACTGCCAGGAAAAACCTTCCGGCGCAAGTTCACAAAAAATTATTCCAACAATCCCCACATGAATAGAAATAAATCTCAAATATGTTTTGTTTTTGTAAAAAATTAGAATGGACGTACTTTTAGGAGTACAATCAAAGAATCACTACATCAGCTGGATCGGTAGCATTTTTCAGCCTTGAACCTCCCATAGTGAGTAGCCATCATATTTACTCGATTAGATGGTAAACATGATGTCTTGAACCATCTGGACTTCACCGCATTCATTTATGTTGAATCCATTTGACATCATTAAACTGGCAAATTTATCATGTCATTGTTTAGGTGGTTGTTTAAGTACGTATAAGGATTTGACAAGTCTATACACCTTATATTCCTGCCCAGGAACAGCATACCCCTCTTGTTGTTTCATATAAACTCCTCTTCCAAATCTCCGTTTAGAAATGTAGTTTTTACATCCATTTGGTGTATCTCTAGGTTTCTTAATGCTATCAACATTCTTATTAACGTTATTCTAGTTACCGGAGAATATATTTCAAAGAAATCCAGGCATTCTGTCTTCCGAAATCCTTGCACTACAAAACTAGCCTTGTGTTTATCAATGGAGTCATCACGTTTAATTGGTTGTTTTCAAGCAGTTACATTTAGTGTAGACAAAGCTTTTGTATAAGTTCTCGGTTTTTTCTCTGAAAGGAAATCCGTTATGAACTCATCACCAAATTTTGTCCCTTTACGAGCTCTTTTGCTCATTCGAGGTTCAACATCTATGTCCACATCGGGTACAAACATTTCGTCATCTCGTTCGATCTTCTAGATTACGTTTAGGATAATCTTAATCCTTACATGGATAGATGTCTTCAAAGAAAGATGCATTCCGTGATTCCATGATTGTATTAGCATGGATATCAGGTATTTTTTATTTGCGTACTAGAAATCGATAAGTTCTACTATTATGTGCATATCCGATAAATATACAATCAACAGTTTTAGGTCCAAAAGTGACCCTTTTCGGAGGTGGTACTGCCACTTTTGCCAAGCACTTCCACACTTTGAGGTATTTGTATGTTGATACTCTACCATGTCAAAATTCATAAGGCATTTATCCTGTAACCTTGTGAGGTACGTAATTGCCTGGATTTCTACAACATTGCTAATTCAAATTCCTACAACATTGCATTTAGCATTTCCTTTAGAGTTCAGTTCTTTCGTTCTACAACTCCATTGGATTTTTGCGAGTAAGGAGCATTTGCTTGATGTATTATCCCATGTTCTCTACATAACGCAATAAACAGTCCATCATACTTTCCTCCTCTATCACTTCGGATAGTTTTTTTTAATCCTTTTTCCAAGTTAATTTTCTACTTCCAACTTTTACTATATGATCTTTTCTAAGGTTTCATCCTTGATTCTTAGCAAGTATGCATGGAAGTAGTTCGTACAATCATATATGAAAGTTACGAAGTACTTTTTTCCGCCTCTTGTTTGTACAAACTTCAAATCACACAAATATGTGTGGATTAATCCGAGAGGTTTGGTTGTACGCTCCACTTGTGGTGAATGCGTTTTTCTGAGTTTTGCTTGTATGTATACTTCACATTTTTTTATATTTAGTTTGCATTTAGGTATTAAGTTCAAATTCATAAGTCATTGAATCAACTTGTAATTTACTTGCCTTAACCTCTCATCCCAAACATTAAAAGACACAACAATATAAATTGTAGGAACATTCTTACTCAGTTCAACATTATTTGACTAACCTCTCGGAGAGACAGTCATTACACACATTTTGAACATGCCATTTTTCAAGCAACACTTGCTTATATAAGTCTCATCTTTGGACACTACAAGTGTCTTAGAAACTAGTTTCACCATGAAACCTTTCTTACAAAGTATGGAACCAGAAATGAGATTCTTTCTTATGTCGGGTACATGAAGAACATCGGTCAGAGTAAGAGTTTTTTGCGATGTCATCTTCAAATAAACTCATCCATAACCTTCAACCCTTGAGGTTAACACGTTATCCATGAACACCAGTTCTTTCCGTGTGTTCTTCTAGTAATGGTCGAACAATCCTCTATCAGCGGAAATATGTTGATAGCACATGTGTCGTACTACCATTCCATTGGATTATCTCATGTCATGTTCACTTCTGACACCACAACGCATAAGTCGTTTTGTGTGGGGTCACCTTCTTGCACATTGAATTAAGTCTTCGACTTGTGGAGATCAGTCTTGCTACGACACTCGTCAGCCTTGTGTCCCACTTTGTCACATTTGTGACACTTTCCGCTGAACTTTGTAGCAGTTTTTTGCTTCAGGCCTTGAGGTTGAAACTTGTGCTTCTTCCCTTTACCATGCTCGGCCATGTTAGCTTTTGTAGCTTCTTCACCGTTCCCAATCACTAGTTTCCGGTTGTTAGATTCCACCCTTAACCTTTTCATTAAGTCCTCGACTTTCATAGCCTTCTTCTTGTATTTCAAATAGCTCTTGAAATTGTTTGATGATGGTGGAAGTCTTGCGATGATAGACGCTACATTAAACGCCTCATAACGTTTCATCCCCTCAGTTAGGATCTCATGCATCCGTAATTGACACGTCTCAACTTGTTCCATGATAGGTTTAGAATCCACCATTTTGAAGTCATATAACTTCGTCAGGGACAAATTCTTTGTAGCCTAATCATCTGTCTTGTACTTGTGTTCCATACCAGACCAAAGTATCTTGGAAGTCCTGATCTCATAGTATATTCTTTACAGCGGATTACTCAAACATTTCAAGATCCATCATTTACACATAAAGTTCACATGGACCCACGCGTCATACGTGGCCTGCATACATGGACAAGTGTTGTCGAGGAGGAGATGTGGTGTATCTTCCTTTATATACTTGACAACTCTTGATATATCGTCTAGAAGAACAACATTTTTGTTGCTAGTTTTTGAAGTCCGTACCCTCAAACTTTTTTGGCAAAAAGCAATGTGCATTGATCCAGGAATGAGCGGTTGGTTAGACGAGGGGATCGTAGTAGTACCGGACCCGCTCCCTATTTTCATACGAGGAGGCGGCGGAGTGGTCTCATGGTTGTTCCCCTTATCTCCTGAACCGGTCTCAAGCGTGGTCCCGACAAGCAGATGTACAATTGGAAGACAAGTCCCGAAAATAATTTCGGGTGTCGACACAGGAGGGTTAATAATATTGTCGGAGACATCATGGTGATCATTGTCGCCCATAGTCGAGAATCTGGTCAAAAGCAAAACCCTTGATCAATAGGGATTTATACAAAATTTAATCCACTAAGTAAACTTTGTAAAAGACCCAGTATAGATATTTTTTATAAATATCAGTGTTCCGCAAAAACGTGAATTCCGAAAGAAGCACTTCCGAAACAGTTGTCGGAAAACTTTTGAATTTTCTGAAAAATAATCTGAATTTTTTTTATTTTTATAAAATAAAACCTTTGAAAATTTTATAACGAAATGAAATTTCCGAAATAAAATTTCAAATTAAATATTCAAATTTTATCCGAATTACTCGTTTTCTAAAAATAAGATATTTAAAAAATAAATATATCAAAAAATGATATATAAAATATTTTTAATAAATTTATAGCGGAATTATATTTCCAAGATAAATTTTCTGATAAAACTTTGAATTTGATTCGAATAATTTTTCTAAAAAACAAAATTTTATTTTTCATAAAATAAAATATTTTGAAATATTTATATCGAAAATAAATTTCCGAAATAAATATTCGATACGTTGAATTAAAATAAATTGATACAATTGATTTTCGGAAATAAAATAAATGCGAAAATATATAATAAATAAAAATCGGAAATAAAATTGGATTTGATCTGAAATTCGTCCCTCCAGAAACACGTTAGAACAATCTAGAGAGCTGAAGGAGATTGTTGATAGGTGGTCACCCCAATATAAGGTTTTCATCCCGAACCGCGTCTCGCCTCGATGCGAGCGTGTGGTCTTGCAACCGCTAGAACGTCTCTCCATAAACTTAGTTAACCATAATATGCTTATTCTTATATATATTGTGTCTTACCAATCTCCACATTCTTGACGTGGGACAAGTTCCTCCATAATTAATTATCAACAGGTGCGTTTAATATACTCATCATCTTTGGACATTAATTTCTCATTCATTTAGAAATCATTTTATACCAAATTGTAATACTCGAAACCAAGAAACTAATGTTCCCGTTTTCCGGCATTAATATTAGTCAAGCCCATCGAAAAATTGCCCGAAAAAACCTTCCGGCACAAGTTCACGGAAAAATAATTCCAACAAAAGATACATTCAATATGTACATAAGATCGCTTGATCATATCAAACTTTAGCTCCAACTCACCACTTCCGCCATAGCTCTTGTTATTTTACGTGACGCAACACCTCCATGACAACAAACACGTACATTGTCCGTGATCAACCTCCCCTCACTAAGGCGCTTTGCTTCTTGATATGATATCCGACATTGGGTGTGTTTGGTGGGTATGAATTATGTGCATGAAATAAAGATTATAGGATTATGGAAATAAAATTGGTAAATTTTCTTCATCCTCTTATACATATATTATGAAATTTTGAGAATTATGAGACTGAGATGCTTATCTTGCCCTTCCAGCATCCTCACACAAAGCGTATAATCTCATTTCCATTCATCCCGAAACGCTAATAAAACTTGATATGAATCCAATAAATATATCCACTTAAGGCTCACTTTAATGTATGTTTTAATTAATTCTTTTTTTTGGTTAAATAAAAAAAAAAATTTATGCATCTAATACAACTTTATTCTATTATTGACGATTGATGCATTTTTTTATACCTTTTTTTTTCATGTTCATACTAATAATAAGTAAAAATTAATGTATTGAATTACATAGAATTTAATTGTAGAACCAATTCTACGTACGCAAGTATGAATATAACACTAGTATTATTTATTTATGTATTGCAATAGTCTACCAATAGAAACTAGAAAGGCAATCACGTACCTTTCTTACGTACAGAAACCATTTGAATCGGAGGCAGGGAAAGATAAAAGGATGTACAATGGATTAGCCAAAACGACGTAGTATCATCCGTCTTCCTCCTCACAAATGCAGCAGATCAAACATACCAACACAGGAACCTCTAACCGGCAAAAATGGAATACTTTTTTTACTCAAATTTCCCTCATTTTATTGCCTTTCAAAAATATTCATCGAAAGAGACATGTAAAATTAGAGTGAGACAAGTACTTTAGCACGGCAAAGCGGGCAAGAATTGCAACGGGACAGCCACGTGGAAATACAAGCAGAGTGATACACGTGTCCGCATGGGACCCGCTTTCCCTCTCCCACTCCTTGCCTGAACCCCTCTTTGCAGATAGAGCAAACGACGTCGTTCACGTCTGCCAGCTCCGCCGTCGGAAGCTCAATCTCTACTGTCGGTCTGGCGGCGGCCGGGACATTCACCGGCATAGTTAAAGCATCGTCCAGGTCAAACATCTGGTCAACGGAATGATACGTCCGGAGCCACGTGGCGGTTGCAGGGGTATCTCCGGCCATATTACGATGATTTCAGAGAGATAGGGTTGTAGTATGAGACTATGAGGGAGGAGGAAGAAGAAGAGTTTGTATATTACTTAGGGTTGGGGGAGGTTGAATTTGCATTTGCATAATAACTAAAAAATAAAGTCAACATACAGCTTAATACAAGTAGCCACGAAGGTGTATTAAAATGGGTGGAATTACCGAATTATTATTCAAAATTTTCTTTCTTTTTGGAGAGTGGATGTAATAATTATTACTCCCTTATTAAACAAGAAAAAGTTTCACAATGGTCTTGGTGTATGTATATATATATATATATATATATATATATATATATATATATATATAATATTTTACGGAAGGTCAAGGCTCAACAACCGGTCCAAATTCATGTTTTCCACGCAATCAAGGTTTAAACTTTAAACATGTTTTTTAAATATTTCTTTTTTATTTTTCAACTTGGCCACAACTTTTAAGACATGTACGAAAAATAACAATAATAATGTATTAACACACAATAAAGTTTTGTTTCGGTACGGATGCATGTTACCCATTTTTTAATGTTTGATATATGATCTAGATTTGGATTAAACACCAATAATGATACATTGGTATACCGTAATCGGTAAAGTTAAGAAATTCAATAATACCCTGCTATAAGGCTAGACCAAGTAGATTGACCAACGAGTTTTCTTATAGTCGGATTAGACAATCATGACATGATCCTATACATTGATTGGATGATTATATGTAAGGTTAAAATAGATGCAAAAACTTTAACACTGACAATGTTAGTTAATGATGGCAAGATTGATTGGATGATTATATATAAGGCTAAGATAAATGCGGAAACTTTAACAGTGACAATGTTAGCTAATGATGGTAACATTGATTGGATGATTATTTATAAGGCTAAGATAGATGCGGAAACCTTAATAGTGACAATGTTCGCTAATGATGGTACATGTCATGTGTTAAAGGAAACGGTTCCCAAGAAACGCTTGTAGTGGTGTTTGTCATGAAAGCTAGTATAAGTAGACAAGGAAAGGATGTTGAGTTCATTAATGTTATGTTTTAGAATAGAACAAAAGTTTCAATTGAAAGACATTTTAGTCGTTCGTAAGTTTAAGGATCTTTTTCAAGATAAACTATCTGAATTGCTATCAACTAGACTTGGAAAAATCCGGATTCAGGGCAGACTTTTAGAAAGGAAAAAAAAACCAATTTTTTTCGGATTGAGTCCAAAATTCGGGTTTAGGGCCTTGTCCGAGATGCGCTTTTGGCCGGACGGGCAATTTTTTTAAAAAAAAGAAAAAGTACATTTTAAATATAAAATAAATAAAATTATAACTCATAAACCAACGTAGTCTAATGGTTGTGGACATTTGAATCTTACCTTGATGTCTCAGGTTCGATATTAAGATTGTGTATCGATTAAATTAAATTGAATAAGGTGGATGGTTAGATCAAACTCGAACCTATGAAACAACTTAGAGCTCCATAGAAAACTAAGGCCCTGGAACACAAAAGGGAAACGATGTCCCTAGAACACAAGGCTAAGTTGTCATGTATATAACGTGAAACCTAAGGCTAAAAATCAGCTTAGAACCCTCTCTAATCAGGTCTAAAATAAATAAAAACTAAATAAATAAATAAAACTTGAGATTCAAACTATATTACAAAGACCCAGATATTTAAGCAAAACCCATAATAAAATGAGACTTAACTATGGATTAAAAATTAAGATCCACATATATCCAACTCAGCCACAAATATCCATCTCGATCTTCATCCCCGTTGCACATCATGCATGCATTCCTCTCACTCCATGCACACGTGAAATCCAAGCCACGCATACGCTCATATTGCTGACTGATTGACTCAGTTCCTTCTTCTATATAGTCATTTTCTTCTCCTCCTAGTTGTCCATATGATCACTTAAGCTTTCTTTATCCTTTTCATTCTCTCATGAGCTAGCTTTCTTCCTTTACTCCTTTATAGGGGTTGAGCCCTGGAATGCTCCTACACTAGGACCGAGTCGCTGAAGGATGAAAAGTTTAATTTAGTTGATGAGGTACTCAATGATTTAAATGAAGTAAAATTGAACAAAGATATCAAGGATGGATTGAAGAGATGGACTCACAATCTCACGCATATGGATCAAAGAGTGGAATGAGTCAACATTATAGAATTATAGTTAAGTTTTGTTTATGAGGAGCAAACCAAACCAAAATAGCACAAAGAAGTCAGGGGTGGGTCAAAGAAATGGACTCACAATTTCACATAATGGATCGAAGAGTGGACTAAGTACGTCACAACTAAAGGATGAGAAGTGTTGAGTAGATGAGGACTATAGAACGAACCAAAAGAAAATTGCACAAAGAAGTCGAGGATAGGTGGAAGAGATGAACTCACATATATTGGTCAAGGGTGGATAAGTCAAATATGATGAACAATCGATGGATCGAAGAAGGGAGAGAGATGGACTCAACAAAATCACATGTATAAGGTTTTTGGTTTTTGAGAAGGGAACAAAAAAGAATATGTGGCTATTGTATGAAGCCTCGAAGGAAAACAGATGATCTTATTAATGTTAAATATAATTTTTATTAAAACAATGCAAACAAATTGGCCAAATCGGGCCTAGATGATATGCCATACTTGTCCATTCATCCAGGCCGGGCCGTATTTATCCAAGTCTACATATACAACAATGTTACACTAATAAATATGCAATCACAACTTGTCTAGGTATCAACACTTCTACATCTTAATCATCAACACATAAAAAGGTGTTATCGTACATACCTACCAAGGGATCAAAATATTTTAACAAAATGGTATCAAATTACAACACATCATAAGAATATGATGGACAAATTAAAACGGTATCAACTAACAATAATTTAAATTAACACATCATATCATGTTGACAAATTATACATGTATCAACACAACTTAACAAAACATCATGTTATTCAAAACAAAAAAAGTTTACATATTAAAGAGGTGTTACACAACATAACTAAGATGTATGTGCTATCATCAATACACCAATATCATAAACAAAATGTTGGTGTTGTCAACAACACCCCTAAATATTAAAAATAAAGTGTTAGTTTTGTCACCTCAAGCACCACATATATGGTATTGGAGTTGTCACCAACACCCCTAAACATCAAATATATGTGATGTCATTAACCCCAAAAAATACCAAATATTGGGTGTCGACAAGTTTGTCATCAATATCCCAAAACCAATCGGATGCATCGGAGTTAATGACAACTCTAAAAACATTAAACAAACACAAGATCAAATCGAAATTACCAAAACAAACCACAACCCAACCACCAAAACAAACCACAACCCAACATATAGAAATTAAGGTCTAAATTCATATTATATTATACAAGACTACAAGGGTCTTTTCAAGAGTGGTGTCGAATCCTGGACCCACCTCCTCCATGATTGCCCACCAGTAAAACATATGTGGTTAAAACTTGGATCTCATCTACGGCTTAATGATTTTTTCATTAGCAACTTTCCGGTTTGGCTTAGAGGTAACATTCTTGCGTCTTTTCAAATTAATAGTTATTGTTGTTGGAATGTTATTTTTGTTGTAGCCATTTGATGGACCTCGAAATGGAGGAACGAAGTCGTTTTCAACAACAAATGTTGGGAAGGAGAAAGACATACTTTCATCTTGGAACGATCCCAAGAGTTCTTGTCAGCTTGGAGAACTTTCAATTCACCGCTCCAACTTGCTGTTAAATCCACTACTCAGGTTCATTGGGAGCCTCCCCCGGAAGGAATTGTGAAGATCAACACCGATGGTTCAGTTCGTAGGGATAGTCTTGCTGCTGCGGCAGGTGTCATTAGGTGTCACGAGGGAGAATGGCAACGGGGTTTTGTCGTCAACCTTGGACTTTGTACCGTCCCCATGGCTGAATTATGGGAAATTTTTTACGGGTTCAAGGTTGCGTGGGAGGAGAGTTTCCGGTTAGTGATTCTTGAAACTGACTCACAACTGGCTACTATCATCCTTTCCAAGGAACTCCCCTGGAGTCATCCTCTCTCTAGTCTGGTACTAAGGTGCCATGACTTCCTCAAAAGGAACTGGTCTATCCAGGTCCGTCATATTTATCGCGAGGCGAACTTTTTTGCAGACTTTCTCGCGAACTTTGCTTTTTCTTTTTCCTCTTGGTCTTGATGTATTGAGTGACCCTCCCGAGGGAATAGTGGATATTTTATGCAATGACGTAAGGGGTCAGGCTATCCCCCGCTTTATTACTACTTAGCCTTTTTCCAATAAATAAAAAGCTCGACTAGATGCGTCGGAGACCATTACTTCTACTTTCCACCAAAAAAAGACTACAAGGATCAATTACAAATTTCCCATCACAAATGCAACGGATCAAACATACTACATAAAAACCTCTAGATCTTATCTATGTCAAGTAATCAAAATCTTGTATACTTTTTCTAAATAAAATTTCCTCGAGTTATTATTGCCATTCAAATCTTTATCAAAGGAGAAGTAAAAAATAGAGCGAAAATAAAAAGGAAATGGTACATTTGCACGCATGGAACCCGCTTTCCTTGCTTGAACCCGACGTGGTTCACATTTGCCTCCTCCACGGTAGGAAGCTCCATCTTTTCCATTGATTTGGTGGCGGGTGGGACATTCAATGGAAAAGACAAAGCATTATCAAGTCAAACACGTGGTCAACGGATGGATAAACCAAATGATGGTTGCAATTGATCTCCCCTATATTTATTGGATTTGAAGGGAGATGTGATCAAAGGCAAATGGTAGAGCAACCTTTAACAAGACCCACAAAGTATATTATGCGTTTGGTACCTTTTTCGTATTTTATCCTTAATGTTTTATGCCCAACATTCCACTTAAATTAATCTTTCACCTTTTCTAACCTTTATCTATACAAAATCATTTCATTTCATCTACATTTAAATGAATTTATTTTGTAATTTTTTTTTTTAATACCAGAGTTGTATTTTCCTCAGGGTTTGTACTATACTTGGTGAACACTTTGTACTGGACTTGAGACTCATTTGTTGATGACTTTGCCGAAGTTGAGTGATACCTTGATCTGATGGTTAGGCATACTTATGGATTATGAGTGTTTCTCTCTACTAATGGTTTTGCCGAAGGGAGAAGGACTTTATAAAAAGTGTCATAAGATACTTATTTTTTTATATTCAGTATGAAGTAGATGGTACGTTCAGGAGGTTTGCATATTTATCTGGAGTACTTGGACGCTATGTTTTGACCTTTTATGTTTATTTTTTTGTTATGCAGGTTAACTAGGATTTTTCTTGTTCTATCTAAGCCTTATTTTCTCTCTTTTATAGAATTTATCATTTACCAAAAAAAAATATAGTATAACTATTACTCTAATATATGGTAGATGCTAAAAAAGTTCACAATGGCCCTTGATAAAGTTTCCAAGGGTTTAACATTACCGCTTATACAAAGCACACGTTAGATCGATGCGTTTCAATATATGGTGTCTATTATCAGTCTTCCACCATGATTATATCTTTAATAGTTTGTTTTAACCCTAAAAATATTATTACTAACCTCTCTAATACAAGTGGGTAATGGGTATATGTTTAAATGTTTAATAGTTCGTTCTATCAAACCCTTGAAAACATCATCGTAGAGCGTCAAGTATTCTTACATTCAAACAATCTTCAAACCAACTGCAAACATAATATAAGCTTATACATCATAAGAAAAACACCAGTTACACATCAAGGCTTCAGTTTCCTGACGTTCTGGGTGGTCTTGACCACACCAGAAGTAGCAGATGTAGTAGGAGTGAAGGCCTTCCTTATCTTATAGACATTCCAAGCTGTGCCTGCAACGTGGCCTGTCATAGCAAGCACGTCTCCTGTGGCCTCACCTGCACCCTCCCCGAACCTTTCCTCCATTGCTCGCACCGCTACCCCTGAGGTCACTCGTAGGGTCTGCTTCTCCGCTGCCTCAGCCGCGTTCAGTATCCTATCTGCTCTCCGAAAAACTTCCCCAGTTAGAACAGAATGCATATATATATATATATATATATATATATATATATATATATATAGAGAGAGAGAGAGAGAGAGGAGGGAGCATGGGTCCGGTTTGGGGTAAACCACCGAATCGACGGTTTTCAAATAGGCGGTTTATGTTTGTAGGTTTAGGTTTCAAGGTTTAAGTTTAGGTTTGTTAAAGAAAACCTAAACCAGCGGTTTGAACCGCCCTAACCGTCAGTTTACCACCGATTTAGGCAATTTTTTATTTTTATTTTTTAAAAACCTACACAAACCGGAGGTTTGACGCTGAACCGGAAAACCGGCGCTATTTTTATTTTTTTTAATAAACTAGTACTAACCGATAGTTTAGGTTTGGTACGTTTAAGTTTGCAACCCAACACCATTTTATTTTGGTATACTGTTCATTTTTTCAATTTATAAACAAAAAGTGAACTCGGTAATACAAAAAACAAACAATTTTTTCTCCTCGTCTCCTTTCCACAAGGAATCTCGTCACCCGAACCATCCATATAGTTGATAGAAAGATGGTAATACCTATAGCATCAAGTGAAGCTAAAAGGACCTCTCCAGGCATCATGGAGAAGAAAGCTTGGCCGGCTCTCGACTGAACCAACGGCCCCATGAATGAGGCGGAAGCCAAACCTATACCATCCAACATGGCCTTGCTCATGTGCTCAGTCGCCTCCGAAAGCTTTCTCGCCCTTCAAATTAATTCCCATCTTGTTACAATCACTATATATTTTGTACACATATATGTTAAACATCCAATTAAGATGATTAAGTATGTGTACCTCTTAAGATTCATATCAAGCTGGGGAGTCCTCTTGGGTGCTCGTAAGCTTACTATCCCTCCTTTGCTTTGATTTTTCATCATCTGTATCTTCTCCTCTTTGGACTGTGTTAAAATCAGCTGATCCCCTCCCCTTTGAACCTGCACAATTTTTTGTTACTACTGTAAGTTCACTAAGTTGTGATATATATATATATATATAAAACTAAAGATACAAACATACAAACGACTACACATATATGTATCAAAATATAAACTAAATATACCTCCTATCGACTACAAGCTAGGGTATGACTTTAATTAAATTAGGGCACAAATTAAAGGGGAATTAATTGAGTAATTAACTAACTTGGTTTGTATAAGCGTTACTTAGCATGAAAATTCCTTTGATGATCTGGCCAGTCCCACCAGCAATAGCTCTAGCCAAGACTCCATTATAATCCTCAATCCTGGGAGCAAACTCCTTCCAATCAATGCCCTCTCCATTACTTGACGTGCAAGAAAAGCAAGAGTGTTGGCGAAGAAAGGAGTCGAAGGCCTCGAGCTGGCCCTTACTGTGCTTAGAGAACCTGACGCCGAAGCTGAGAGGATCGCTTCCTTTGATAGGGATGGTGAAAAGGTAATGGAGATCGTCGAGCTTCACCACAGGCTCGTCTTTGGTGAGTGGCCATTGAAGATCTTTGCCTACTTTGATGATAGTAGCGAGGGAGAGGTTATTGTCTATGACGCGGAGTATGGTTAGGTCTCCTGGTCCAGCAACTTTAACGGCCTCTCCTTCGTCCATCAAGTGGACTGTGCATCCGGGGATTTGCAGTAGAAGCTGCCGATTTATACGGCTTTCCTGCGGCGTTGGCTGCAGCGGTTTCGGCTTTGAAGGTCCGTACCATTGCATTTTGAGATATTGCTGGGTACGTAAATTACTGGCTTCTGATAATTGCTTTGATGGGTCTTTAAGATAAGAAGACAGGTTGAGTGAGAGGAATATATGCAGTGAAGGCAGTGATCAATGAAAGCCAAGTTGAGTGAGAAGCCAACTTTATTCTTATATGCTCTGGAATATATGTTTCTGCTTCAAGATCGAGACGATAACGTTACTTTCGGCCAAGAATAATAGTAGAGTTGAGGATGAATCACCGGTTGTAAATCGAGCTAATGAGCTATAACCTGCATGAATAAAGATGTTTAGAGAATCAAATTTTGAAATTTTACAATATTATTTTTAAATTTGGGTATCATTGTTTCGAATATTGTGTTTTGGTAGTTCGAAAATTGTGTTTTATTAGTTTTAAACATGTACAAGTTAAAAAATTGCATAAAACATGAGTAGTAAATAAAAAAAATACATATACTAACGATATAATATATTAAGAATTGGTAGAATATAAATTTTAAACGAATTAAACTTAAATTTTGAAATGAACAAAGTGATAGTTACAAGTCATTTCTCATAAGTAATCACCCGTCAATAGTTATTGGAGATTTCAATGAAAATCCTAAACTCGTATGATAAAAAAAGGATGCCCCTATCAATGGTAATAAGTTTAGAAGACTACAAAATTTCATTAAGCAATGTAACACGATCGACTTGAATTCCAAAGGAAATGAATTTACTTAGAGAAAATGTAAAGAGGGAGAAAATAACATTCTTAAAAAGCTAGATCCAGTAATGGCACACCCGGATGTATTTCAATCTTACCCGGATATATATACCTGGAACCACACATTCCCACCTCATATCACTACCGAATCTCAATTGAACTCTCTAACTCATTAAGACAAGTAAAGAATAAGCCCTTCCGGTTTGAACTTATGTGGACGCAAAGGAAAGATTGTAAAAACGTCATTAAACAAGCATGGAGATTGAATACAATATCAAGGCACCCATATGTACAATTTTATAAAAAAATAGCCTCCTCAAAAACAAACTTTAATTATGGCCAGTAGAACAAGCTTTGGAAACATTAACAGACAAGTCCGTGAGATAGATGTGGAAATTGAAAAGTTGCAAATCCTACTATATAGGAATTTCTATAGCAACAACAACGCAAAACTTCGCAGATTAACGACCAAGAGAGATAGACTATACTGGGGCCCAAGAATAGACGGATGGTTCTCTACCAATCCATAAATGAAAAAGACACTGTAAGCATGCTAATGACAAATAACAAATGGGACCAAAATAAGATATCAAACACCCTTAGATCAGTCATACCTCAAAGTATGATTAACCGAATCTCAAGGTACCCTCTACCAATCCATAGCATTCGAGATAGACTATATTGGGGCCCAAGAATAGACGGATGGTTCTCCACAGAATCAACACTTGATTTGTTTCACAAAAACAAAAGTGCTAACTCAATCGATAACTCATGGATTTAGAACCTCAACACATTACCAAAAGTAAAATACTTCCTATGGAAACTTTCTATAGATAGCTTACCAACAAAAGAAAATCTGAAAAAACAAAAAATATTGATACCAATGAATTGTGCACTATGTCAACACCCGTACAAAACTGCAAAACATCTTTTCTTTAGATGTCCAATCACCACCAATAACTTTAATACAGCGGCACAAAACCAATTAACCAATATCGACACATCAGGAATGAAAATACAAGAAATCATGTCCCTCATTCACAACAATCTATATGAAAAGAACTTCATCCAACTCTCTGTCATCTAGTGGAATATTTGGTATATGAGGAACAAAAGCATATTTGAAAACAAACAGGTTACAAGCGTCTGACAGGAGACTGCTAAACAAATCAAGGATTAGAATATAGCAATAGAAGCAAATAAGTTGGAAAACAAAAGAACTAATATTAGAAAAAGGAAAAAATATACAATGGACTAAACCGGCAGAAGGCAACATAAAACTTAACTTTGATGGATAAAAAAGGAATTATGATCATGGATCCTCCGATTATATTCTTAGAGACCACCAAGCAAAAATAGTAGCCTTTGATTATGGACAGTGTGGATACACATCAATCTTACACACGGAAGCATTTGCACTCAAGAAATGAATTTTAAAAGCAATAGAAATGAAAATAAAAAAAACATAGAAATTGAAGGAGACAACTTAACAATCATCAACACAATAAACAAAGTATGAAAACGACCATGGAAAATTAAACTGATCATATCGGATATTTCAATTTTGTTGATTGGATTTATGCAGGTCAAAGTTAGCCACATTTTCAGAGAAGTCAATGGTGTTGTGGACAAACTCGTTGTTCCTAGGCCAGGACAACTCTACAGTAGGAGAAGTCATACCACAAGAAGTCGTTAACCTCATCCGAAAGGATGACATAGGATGATGTAGTAATAGATATTGACTAGGCCTAGATGCTTACCCTTATATTCAAAAAAAAAAAAAATCTTTTCTCATAAAAATATTTGAGTCACGAGTACAAATAGCTGAAAATAATTGTACACAAATTTTAAACAAAAAATTACTCGTGAGACAAGAAAAAAACAAAAAAAAAATGGCGACCACACCATTCTAAAATTACAAAATTATCACGTTAGCTCTTAATATATATATTTGGTGAACAAATTTGAACCATTAGTGCTTAAAACACTAAATTATTACATACTACAAGAAGCGCTCATTACTTAGACCTTTACCTAACAATTTTGTGTATTCTACATTATAGGGCGATTTTGCTTATTCTATACTTTAAGGGCGATTTTGTGAAAAATCTTAAGGATAACTTTGTGTAATTTGTCCATAATTGAGTTGCAGCTCAGCATATGTCACAGTGGTGAGCCCAAACCCCAAATAATCCAAAGACTCGAGAGTCCACTTGTTACCCTTCTCCCTCCCCGGCTAGATCTCCCGGCGACACAGTGGTCAACCCTACTCTCGCCGGAGAAATCATTCTGGTGCATAATTCCCTTTCCTCTCCCTACATAAAGTTGCAAAGAAAAGGAGCTCGATTGTTGACAATGGAGATTGTTCCAGCTACAGTGATATTGGGCGTCTTTTTCGCCCTTTTGTTTTTGATCCCTGTCCTCTTAAAATCTGGTAATCTATCTCTATCCTCCATCAATGTAGAAATTGGATTCCTTGATCGGTGACACATTGGGAGATCTGGTGTGCTCTAAGAGTTTGAGTTTTGACAATCTCTTCAAATATGCAGGCAAATCAAAGGATGACCAGTCGAATTCACGGAATGCCGCTGCTAAGGTCTTCTTCTATCCGATTTTTAAATCTCTGCTCCGTTAATTAGTTTGTTTTTTTGTCAAAATAGGAACTGATTGTGAGGTCTGTATATATTCGAGTTGTAGTAGTACGCATGACATCAGTGTCTTGGATTTAAGATTAAACCTAGCAATTGAGCATTTGTTGAATTTGAATCGTGGATTGATGTTAGTTATGTGGGATGAAAAGGTTTAAAATTGTAGTTGTAAGCCAACCTCCATAAACAGTCATCCAATAATTTCACAGAAAAAGTAAAAGACCAGACAGTTCTCTTTTTGGTTAGTTTGGGATTAGAGGGAAGGCAGAGAATTTGATCAACGTATTCAGCACAAGAGCATTTTTTCCGATTTTGGATTATTTCTTCAGCTGTTCATCTGGCCTTTGAGTTGTTTCTCAAATTACTAATGATTAGCAATGTGTTGCAAATTCAAAATGATTATTTCAGCTAATTTACTACTGGTTACTTTTCATTTTCCATTTATTTGTGACCATTGTAATTCAAAATTGATGGAATGAATCAATAGGATTGCTGTTTACCTTATGAATCTGAAATGTTTAAATTGAAAAGCTATGATTTACATGCCTTTTGTTACATCTTGCAATCAGGGTCCCAGAACTTACACAAAAGCTGAAGTTGCCTTACACAACAAAAGGAAAGATTGTTGGATCATCCTCAAGGATAAGGTTTATAAGTGTATTTTGAATGATTTACATGCCTTTTGATACTATAAATTGAATCAAGCAGTAGGAGTCCTGTTTGAATGATTCTTAAACTTAAGGGTCTTCCTTTCCTCTGATTTTTATTTTGTTCTTGTTGCCTCCATGACAGGTATATGATGTAACATCTTATGTAGAAGAGCATCCTGGTGGTGATGCTATCTTATCTCATGCTGGAGATGATTCAACCCAAGGGTTTTTCGGGTAAGGATTTTTCTCAGGAAGTGTTAATCATATTTGCATTTTTCCATGGGGTTTTTATTTAATTTTCTGTTTATTTTCTGAACTTTCTAAGAATGGACAAAAATTAATTCATGAAACCTTATCAAACCTTTACAAAAATGAGGTTAAGCACTGTGATTAATGAATCAGACTGTATAAGTAAGTTCGTTTCATTTCTGATACCGGTTTCATAGTTTGTGACAAAACAGGCCCAAATCTATAATTTAGTTTTTCTGTTTATTTTCTGAACTTTCTAAGAATGGGAAAAATGATGAATTAATTCATGAAACCCTATCAAACCTTCACAAAATGAGGTTAAGCACTGTGATTAACAAATCAGACTGTATAAGTAAGTTCGTTTGATTTCTGATACAGGCAACATAGTTTGCGACAAAAACAGACCCAAACCTATTCTCTTTCCACTTGTTAAGTAGTTGAAACCATCCATATTATTTTGCTGTCAGCTATCATCTGTTTGATTCGGAATTTTTTTGTTTGTGCAGGCCACAGCATGGCA
Source organism: Fagopyrum tataricum (assembly GCA_002319775.1). Classification (NCBI taxonomy): domain Eukaryota; kingdom Viridiplantae; phylum Streptophyta; class Magnoliopsida; order Caryophyllales; family Polygonaceae; genus Fagopyrum; species Fagopyrum tataricum. The sequence goes on along the minus strand of CM008286.1, from coordinate 48,349,411 downwards.
CCGGAGCGTTTCAGCTGGTTGAAGATATGTGTATTGGTACCTTGGAAAATTAATCAGTATATTAGCAATTCCTTCTTGATTATGCAATGCTGTTACAGCACTCTTCAATGGTTGAGTTCCTTGGCAATTGTAGTATTATTTCATTTTCTTCTTAGAGAACGGAGTTGTAGATCTTTTACCAAGTTTTCATGAGTTTCAGATCAGCTTTCAGTTGCTAACATTTGACATTATTTGCCATTTCTGGCTTTATAATCCAAAGGATTGATCTCTTGACAACAATCCACCTTTTGAAATCATATTTTTGATAGACTGTTTTTTAATTTATATGAAAATAAAACCATTTTACATAAATTAGTTCATTATGTTCAACCATCAATAATTAGTAACAAACTGCCTTTTTTAAACAAATATTGTTAATGTTTTGCAATCTACTGAAAATGATAAACTTCAATGAGCTATTAAAGAATTGCATTAATATAATCTATCATTAATACTACTTTCTTACAAATCAACCAACAATGTTCATTTGAATATGTATTCTTCCATATACAAAAATGACTATGCTATGAACAAAGCACTGTATAAAAATAATTATTCAATGGCATTTTTGTTAACTATTAACTAATGTAAAATTTCACTAGAAAATAGTCATTGGTGGATCAATTTCATAATTAATACCATATGTATGGTTGTACTGTACAAAAAATCATAAATATGATTAGTTTAAAAAAACCATTTGATGAATAAATGAATAACTCTTGTCATCCACCGCACCTGATTAGAGTTACTTTGGTGTTATCTACTACCGAATCTAGCTCGTCACCCACTCACCCATTACCAGAACGGGTGTTCGGATCATCCGTCATTGACGCGGGTGTTTATGTAGACCAAGAAACATGAAGTGTGATTCTTTCAATTTTAGACTCTTAAAATTACAAAATAGATTTATATTCAAATAACACGAAACTGAATTATATGTTTTTATTCGCCCATCTATACATGGGCTTACATGCAATCAATATAAGATACATATTGGTGCAATATCTTCAATGTAACAAAAACCATTTGGAGTATTATTGAGTGATGACATCTCTGATAATACTCCAAATCGTTTTTGCAAAATTAATAAAATATTACTGTAATAACTATAAATTGGTTTTCTAAAATGGTATATATGAAGCTTTTTGGTGAATTTAGTATTTTATTAATAAAACTTATATTTAATCATTTTAATAATACACAAACTTCTATATCTTCAGGTCTTGGCAACAACCATGGAAAGAGGATAACCCTGCGCAGGCCGAAAGATAGATTTAAGGAACAACCAGAAGTAGGATGAAAACTATGGTTGTTAAAGGTTCCTAAACAATAATTTTTATGGGAATCAGAAATGGAACCGTTTTAGATATGCAGTTCAATTCATGTACTTTTAAGAGGTGGAACCGTTTAAAACCGAACCACATAAGGAACCAAACCGTTTTAGCTATACGATTCGGTTCTTATATTATAGATGAATGGAACCGTTTGGAATCGAATCACAGAGGAACCGTTTTGAACTGAACTAGAACTATTTAACGACTTTCATTCACATATGAATTGTAGTAGTTAGGTCCAAATACTTTAATTTTGTTACGTATATAGATGTTTTTAATTTTTACATGATTTTTCTTAATCTTCTCTAATTCTCGATAACTCAAGCATCCCTTAGAATTGAGATTGCTACAATGGAAGATAAAAGTTGAAACCTCAAGCCTATGTCGAAAGCAAAACAATGAACTACACCCGATGTCCTATAAGTGCGAGAATTGAATTTTTTATAGTCTAATTTAAAAAAAAAACTAACAATAAAGGGTTGTAGAGAAAGAAATTCCAGATTAAAGACAAACTTAGTCAAAGACGAATTTAAAAAACTAAAGAAGCCGATTTAGTTACTAACGAATGGACGATAGAAATGAACATAAAACAATATTAAAGTCATTATATTATAAAAAGAGACCATAGCTTTTTTAAACTTTTTGTTTTTTATATATTGTGTTATTTTATTTTTACTAAAAAAATGCAAACGGTTCCTATTTATTTTTATTCTAAGAAACCGAACCAAACCATTTTAAAACAGTTCGGTTTAGAAAAAAAAATCAACAAATAATTAAGAGGAATCAGACCGAATCGCAAAAATATTGTTCGGTTCCAGCGGTTATGTCAGGAACTAGAAAAAAATTAACAGCCCTAATCAAAACAGAGCAACAAGTCGTCTTCCCACTAAAACTGAATGCAAAAGAATTACAGACATGAAGAGCTCAACAAAGATCTGAATACAAAGCTTTACAATCATACATGAATGGAGTTGACATTGCAATCATTTTAAAAAAAATCCAAACAGAGGATTACAATAAAAAGAACATCAGCCCCCATCAAAGGATAGCACTGCAGATGTTAAAGAATCAAATGGATCGATGAATCGATTTAAAAAAATGAGAGGTCACTAACATCCCAAATCCCAACCCGTCAAAACGTTTGCTTCTAAACCTGCTTCTTCTTGCTACTCAAACAAACACCATTTTTCATAATAATTTAGTCTAAGCTATCGTACTTCTTTGGTTGAGTCCATTGCAGTAGACTTCTTGCCAAAGAGCTTATGAATGATGTTTTCGGAGGAGCTCCTTTTCTCCCGTAGAGGTTCTTGCCACTCAGATCAGTGTACTTTGGTCCGATATCCTTCCCTCTATCAATCTGAACAGAAATGCACCAATTTATGTTCATAATACCAATTTGTTCTTGAAAATTGTTTTCATCAATTACTTTTAGGCCAAGCATCTTTTTTATTGGTTCAAAAGAATATTGAAGATTTAGAAAAACTTTGTAAAATCTATGTTATTTACTATATTTCTTAAAAACTGTCAAATGCTAAAACGACGATTATTTATGATCGAGGGAGTATTAGCCAGCATACCCTATTGATCTTCCCGTCTTTTAAGTGATATCTAATGCCTGACCAATTGATAGACTGTGAGAGGTGAGAGCGAATTGCAGAGATCGGGTATAAGAAGTTGTCAACAAGCATTGCAATAAATACCTGCCAAGAAAAGAACATATTCATCTCAGTCAGTCCAAAGCATTAAGAAAACTAAAAGCAGAAGGTATAATATTTAATGATGTACAATAATTTTAAAAAATTGTATAAAAACGATGGTAAAATGTGGAGAGTTTTAAATAATAAATGAAGGTGAAATTATATTTTGGAAGGGTGGAGTATTAATTATACCTATAATGACAAGTATTATGAACAAAAAAATTTTAAATCTCTAATGAGAATTATTGAGAATCAGATGGAGTATTTTTCAACAGATAAATGCAGTAGATAATATTTTCATCACCAGACAAGTGCACTCACCAAGCACCAGTTGTATGACGCAAGTGAGAGTGGTGATGCTTCAGGAGACAACATGTTGCACAAGTGAACTTCAATTCTTGTCAAATTCCACATGGAAAATAGTTCAACAATAGTGGATATTGCTAAACAGCCTGTCAATATAAGTCCTGCAGAATAATCATTTGGTGAAGAACTGTTAGGATATCAACCAGCTGCAGAGACCATTGTACATCAACTATCACTCAAATAGTTTTATGTAAATTTCATAATACTGGTGTACTATTTTTCAACTACCACTCAAACAATGTTTATTTGATAATTTCCCTAATGATCAACAGCTTCCATTTTTTTACTTACTGCAAAATTAAATTAACCCATCCATGCTTATCCCATATCCGTTTACTGCAAACATATACAGGAATATTGGTATTGTGCTCACCACCATAGCTGAAGTTTTCCTTTTGAATTGAGTGTTCTGAATAATAGAATTGAATTGCAGCTGCAATATGAATCACAGCCATGACGTATGGTGCAACAAATCCCCATGATAGGTAGCAGTGGAAATAAAACAGAGCCCGGTTCATTATCCAATTAACCTTTGAAATATATGATTCTAGAACAAATGTTTGTTTCCTCAAGTAATTCCAATACCTAGATAAGAAATAAAGGTTAGGAAGCAAATCAAATTTAAGGTAATGACTACAAGAGAATAAGGAAGTAAACTAAATCACAAACCTGCCAAAGCTAAGATCACTTGCAAGGGGGTGAGGAAATACGGCAACTGGTGGAGATGATATGAGCTTCTTGTAATTTCCTGGAAATATCAGTGCAAGATTTCTAAAAACTATAAACACATGTACTAGGATGATGAATGTAAATTTCGAAACATTCCAAGGATTGTCAATTTGTCATTAGATTTCTTATATGATTAAGAAGGGAAATTTGGGGTCATAACTGTTTTAATTAAACTGATGAACAAAGGTATAATTAGTACCTGATATGGCGGCAAGGGTCATGTCATCAGAATATCCTCCATCGCGAAGCCCTGAGACCACACCATAGTTGTCTTTCCTGAAATCATCTGCATGCATCTGAAGATAGCAAAAAAGTAAGTTTTTTTTTTTTTAATCTAATTAGAAGGAAAATGTTTCAAAAAGAAGTTTATAAGTACATGCCATCATGCATCCTCCCCACAAGAAGAATGTCTTCCCGCCAGTAGCAAACCCCATGGAGCAAGGCTGTCAAACAAATAACCAATTATCACTTAGAAGAAGTATTAAGTGACTAAAACATTAAAAATATCTTTAGAATCAAGCTTGGTCTGGAAGTAAAATCGCCAAAGCAATATGCTAATTACAAACTGATGTAGTGCATTCTTCATAATTCCTTTACAAGGAAGAGACTGAATGGATGTCATATATTAGAATATAGCAGCAAGTTATGATAAAGCAGCTCAGAAAGCATCCCAAACCCTCATCATATGCAAGTGGGAATGAGTAAAAAGTGAAAAATAAAATTAATCATACCATGTGATACTCGTATATACAGTAGCTGCCCAAACTTCCAGAAGGTAAGTCAAGAGGGTATCCTGTTTGAATAAATATCTGCACATGATTCATTTAAACAGATATTAACAGCAGAAAGTACATATTTAAACTAACCCAATATGGAAAGGTCTACAATGATAATGCAGATACAGCTAGAGGCTTTGAAATAGAGTGTCACAAGACAAAGACTAGAACTTTCGTGACCAGATTTAGTCCTTAATTAAATCAAGAATTTTTTCATTTAACCCCAAAAAATAAAACTTTTCATTTCACAGCTTGGTACTACTAGTATATTTAAAAAGGTCTGCATTCTACAACTCTAACCAGCTTAATGTCATCTTTAAAAGGAAGTATAATTTCTACTATAAAAAAAAGAGAAACAAAGGATCATGCTTTAGAGATATACCTCGGGATTTTTTCCCATTTCAGCAGTGAGAGCACCAATTGTTCCTGGGTGGAGCCTAACATCATCATCCAGAAAGAGTATATACTTGCTGTCTTTGTGCATTTTCTCTGCCCCAACCTGACAACATAAGATTTCGCATATTAGACGCCAACCTGAAACTGCTATCAAAAATTACATGCTGCACAGAAACATCCCTGATGGTGTTTTCCGTGTCCATATCCTCATCTGTAATATCAGTTTATTATTGAAAGGTACTTTTTTTTTTCAAACTCAAAAGAAGGCGAAAAGTTAAAAAAAGGTGCAAAATTATGTACCAGCTGATTGTGGATTTTCTGACTGCAAGTAGTGGAATAACCAGCTACAATAACCTTATACTCAACTTCATCCTGACATATATAACACGTGGTTAGTGGAAGCTTCAAATTTTACTCCAACGTTTGACTGACATGATTTTTCCTAGTAAAAATTTTGAGAACTGTTCTTTCCCATCCAAAAAAACATCACAAAATGAGTTAACCTGAAGCATATAAAATTAATGAGAAATTCAAGGATATGTACCTGAAAGTCTTTTAGCAGCATAGACACAGCACGATATGCTGGATCTTCAGTACTTTCCACTATAAAAAGGAATTCAACAGGACCGCCATAAAGAGTTGTAATCTGAACAGATTTATATATCAGTTGTCAATAAATTTGGGGGTGGATATGCACTCATGGAATAAAATACACTCAGTAGGGCGACCATGGAACAAAGGATACTTTACTGAAACTACTTTTCCTATCAAGTAACAAATGAACTCCCAACAAATCTCACCTGACTTCTCCAATTATGCAAATTGTGCTCTCCAAAACCCTTTAGAGGCATAATAATGGTTACCCTTGGTAGATTGACCTGCTTAGAGTGTTCTAGATCATCAATTTCATGAGAAAGAAAAGCAAAGCTATTGCCATCTTTCATACTGCTCTTCATCTGTTTGATCTCTCTATTCCTGCAAAGAAAACAAGCTGTCACAACCAGTGATGAAAAAATAAATAAATTTCACTGATCAGGTGACTTATCATGTCAAAAGTTTCAGTATATACACGTCCAGTGAATTAAATTACCTCACATGGGCTGCCAAAACCCAACCAAGAGCAAGTGCTAAGCAAATAAAACATCCCTGACACACAAATTAATAACTTATTAGGTCTAGAAGGAATAACAATATTTGAGGACTGTTGTTTCTTTCATTACTTCAGATAATAACACGAAGTTGAACTGACTAGTTCAGGAAACCAAAACTTAGAGCATGTTAAACTGGGTTTATAAATCTAGTATTAGAGAGTACTGAATAATCCATGTAGTCATTCTTACTACTCTAAACAAGAAGAAAAAAACTAAGTTCATTAAGGAAGCATGAAAAAAAAAAAAACTAAAAGAAAAACATTGGATTGTTTCGGAACAAAAAATCATAAATTCTGACTAGTATTGGACAATGATGTGACAATCATCAGGAAGCATAAGAGATAAGATAATGTTTATATGATAAAGATTCACCAAGAGTTCACAAAATAAAAGGGGAAACCTGCAGCACAATGTTCAATCAGGACTGCATGCATATGCCTCTATGCAACTTGACCATCAAGCCAATCCACAAAATTGGAGTGATGCAAAAAGGCAAGGATGGTATACCGAAGACCTAGTAGAAGGTAAATCACTCGTGATAATAAGAGAGTCTAAAGATCAGGTAAGTTTAGATTGTGCCAAAAGGCAGCTGAAGCCATATGAACACGCCCCTCCGTTAAACAACACAACTACAGCATTCCCAAGATATGGATTACAATTATAAAGCCACAGACAGGAAAGGGAAAAAGAAGCATATTGCTTTGATCATTCGGCCACAGCCAGTATAACCCAAAACGTTATAAGGAAGAACCTAACAAATAAGAAGTATTATCTTCTCCTAGAAAATTCAAGTCCATAAACAATCAAATGACTTAGAATTCTGAAACTCCAAGCTGAACTAAACTGCAGAACATTTCTCAAGCAGAACTTCTATTATAATGACAAAAATAATCATAAAAACACTTCGAGAACCCTTCAATCTTACTTAAACCTCCCACTTGCTACAAAGTTACATTTTTTTAAAATAAAATTCACCACTAGTTGCCCTTGCACTCAAACTGCCTACATCAAAAAATTTCCATCCATGCCTTCTCTGTGCACGCACAAAGTATATTTCCATTTCCCTCATCTTATTGACCAGACCTGCTTTAATCATACCCTTCTTGCATCCACATTTTGCAGTTTCATTGCTCCTTATTTACTTTGACTAGAACCTTGGAAGCAACAAAGCAACCAGAAAGCTACTTAAATCCCAGAAAGCAGAACAGCACTAATCAGGCTATGAAGTATGAATTTATCAGCCAGAAAAACTCCTAGGACAGCATAAATATTGAAGGAAGTTGACGAAATCATCAATGAGGCCTGGATTCAGGAAGACGACTTGTACGCATCAAGCAATTCTCAGATCCAATAATAAAAGGCAAAGAAGACACGGAAAGAAACCAAACCTGGATCTGGATAAAAATGGCGAAAGGGGAAAGGAAAGACGTGCTAGCTGCAAAAAGAAACGAATCGAGAGATTCAAAAGCGGACATTGCTGTTTGTCTCCTTGAAGCTCGTTTATCTCCTTCGTATGAGCACAATGCCCCTCCTGCTCTCAAATTGACATTTGACAATGGAAAGTAGAGGGATGAGAGCAGAGAAAGAGAGAGAAGAAGAAGAAGAGAAGAGCGCCCAAAATTTTATATTTAGGGAAGAGTTGGGATTGGACAGCAAAGCCCCAACCCCACAACTCGGTCAATTCCCAGTTTGTCCCTAAATCCACGATTAGAATGAAGACGACGTAGACCTTGTCTTGCTGTCCATTGTCTAATCCAATTATTGTGCAGCCCTTTGCTCCTCTCCCGGTCACTGGCAGCCAGAATTTCTGGTCCCAGTCCGGACCCGTGGACCGGAATTTTCAAAAACATGAACCGAAAAACAGATCGTTACGGGACGGTTCACATCAGATTTCAACCGGTTTTCAAATCGAAATAAAATAAAATAAAATAAAAAATATATTTTATTAAAACTAAAAAATAATTATAAAATATACATATTTTATTAAGAGACCGTGATGGATCGAAAAATTGGTCCGGGTCAGATTTTGAACAACCTTCCAGCCATCCAGAGAAGCAGTTTCAGGGGGTAGAACTGGTAATTACTATCTGCACGTGCCGTAAGATGCCGGATGTTGGATTCGGATCTTCCCCGAATTATACTAATTTTGCATTTATTTTTTGTGTTATTTAATTATCTCCTCGTATATTCCACAAATCCACCTCGATTTTTGATGTTGCCAGCTATTACGATTTCTTCTTTTTTTTATTAATTGAGATTTTTGGGGTGGAGTTTACGTGTTGTGTTGTGTTGTATGTCCAGCGCAATGGTCGTCTACAAAATATATTTTAATGAAATAATATGTAATCTATGGGGTCACTCTTACTATCTTATCGTACATCGGAACATGCAATTTACCAAACATATGATGGAAATCATCATGTGTTTCAATCATTTATTTTCTAATTTTCAACTCTCCACTTATTTAATCTGTATATTATTATTCGAACGTTAAATGGGACCGTAGATATCCGATATTCGCACGGTTTTTGTCACCGAGATGGATATGCTTTTTATAAATGTTAATTGTTTATATATGAAAATTACGTAAGTTTTTGGATTATTCCTCGTGAGAGGGTTTGTTATATGTTTTTGGAGGTGTTGATGGTAAAATGTGAGAGTTGGGTCGTTCATTTCAGAATATTTAGTTCGATGTAAAAATAAGTTAGACATGGGCTCGGTTTAACCTAAACTGTCGAACCGGCCCAAACCGCCGGTTTGGCCAAACCGTCGGTTTAGGTTTGGCCGGTTTAGGTTTGGGTCGGTTCAAGTTTTAGGTTTATGAAAATAAAAAAACCCTAAACTGTCGGTTTGAACCGGCCGAAACCGTCGGTTTGATCCGACGGTTTTGGGGATGAATAGGTTATTTTTTATTAAAAAAAACTTTAAAACCGACGGTTTTGTTGGTTAAACCGTCGGTTTTCTGTTTTCTATTTTTTTTAAAAAAAATCCTTTCGACGGTTTAACCACAAACCGTTGATTTAAACCGACGGTTTTGCTTCAGGCCGGTTTTTCAATTTTTTTTTTAAACAAACCGTAGCTAAACCGGCGGTTTGCCGGTTTTGGCATTCCCGGTTTGGGTTTAGGTTTACAACCCATCATTAAGATAAGTACCGTCTTCGATACATGACAATTAACGGAGGTGACAACCGTCGATGTATAAATGTCAAACAATGTATTAATCACGTAACAATTAAATGAAGTTGTTGAAGGATTCTTAGATGTGTTAAGCAGAATTTTATATCATATCTCAACATTTAATATAAGGATCTACAAGCATAATCAATAGGAAACAAGAGATTGTTCATATGAAATACCTATTGATGAATGAACCGGATCTATTCAGAGAGGTACAAAAGAGAACGAAAACCCCCAAGTGTGGTTTCTCTACTTGGTCCACACAAGCCCGACGTCTAGATTTCCTTTGCATTCGACTGCTAGTACGAAGATGGAAAGGGTAGCAATCACTTTTGAGAGAAAATGAGTTTTTCGTGGGAAATTTAAGGGAGAATAAGAATTATGAAAGTTAGTAATCGTGGAAATTTTGCCGAGTAAAAAACAACCTCCACACAAGGATATGAGATCGGATGTAGTATAATCAGACATCTAATTCGTAGGACAACCTTTGTTTTGGAAGTAAATAATAGACAACTATGCTAAGTAAAAGAAGGAAGGGAGAAAACAATATATTTCGGTGAAACAATGATAAAAGGGAAAAGCAATGATTGTTGCATTCATAATTGAGAAAAGTGATCTAAAGAAACAAAATTATCAACTATATATATATAAACTCATGAACATTTATATATGATAATTGTAGGTAACCATCTAAAATAGTTTTGGGCATAGACAAATCAAGACCGCGCTTTCCAACTCTCGTAGCTCTCAATCCAGCGATTCGGCGAGTATAGAAAAACTCATGAAACATTAGAAATCTGGAAAGGACAAAGAAAAACCTTATCTAGAAGTTCACCATTTTAAAAAGGTATGAAGACCGAAACTTATGTTTTCATTAGATGAAACACTTAAGGCAACAGTTGTAGATCTTCAAGTTATCTTTACAAAACATCTTGATTCACCTCAAACAGACTTCCGAAAAGAGAAGTTAAGATCGATATATTGAAGTACATCAATTTGCATCGGTTTTTCATATCACATTAACCTCTCCACCTTTTAAAAAGATTCGTCCTTGAATCTGCATGCCTCTTATTGACTTGCAATGTATAAGTCAATGATACCAAATGATAAACCCCAGTTTAAGGATCCAACAATGCAAGACAAACACAAACTAAAACAAATATACACATGTGTTTTTATTGGATATTGACTATGGGAAATTAAATACAAGATATGTATTGCTAGATATTCAAGCATCTCACCATTCACCCTACAATACTAACATCAATTGTCATAAGCATCTTGTAACACCCCAAATCCGCGGGACTCGGGATGCTACGGGCGAGACCTCACAATGGGTCCCGACCCTTAGCCTGACAAAAATTTCACCGGACCTTTCCAACAAGGCACAAATAAAGGCAAAACTCAAAATCGTTTATAATGTATGCGAGAAACTGAAATGTAAAGATACAAGGTGGAAACTCAGCCGAGTCCTCAAAACGACACCACTCCGATAAGAAAACCAAAACCGTAGAACATAATCCAACAATACAAAGACATATCCCAAAAACGTTCCCGTCCTATAATGTACAGATACCCCGGTTGTCCACTCCTCCACCTCACTCGACGGCGTCCCTAACCTGCAAGACATTTACACGAACGGTTTAAAACCGTTAGATCATATTCGAAGCATTAGAAAAGAGGTGAAGGCACTTACACATATACATCACATAACACATACATACTCCAAAACACACAAGTCCGGTTTATTATCTTTTTATCATTAAGTCGTATCCCGTTCTAATCCAACTTAGGTTTGTGACACGAGAACCACCGTGGTCTCGCCTCGGTCCCTACTTACCGGCAAGGAATGGTACTGATGCATCGACCGTCTACCCGCCCAGGCTAGTCGCCGAGAACCTCCTAGACTCTCGCAAGAGCTAGGCAGATGATGTCACCGCCCGTTATCATACACTTGGGCCAAAATATAAAGTCGGTGGTCATATTTACCGGTTTTGTTGTTTATAACATAAACAATAACACACACACACACCACCAATACACATCGATGCTAATACGTAAAATACGAGCTTAAGTAAGTCCGGAGACTTACCTCGTCATCACACTCAACTCACAACACTCTCGCTTCCTTAGGGAGGAAGCCCACAACCTTCTCACAAGAGAATATACATATCAACACATGCTCACGCTCAAGAAGTCTTATACTTAACTCTAGTGATCTAAGCAAGATCACTTAACTCTCAAGCTAGGAATGCATCCTAGGGTCCAAGGTACTCACCACACTCTCAGCACATGGAAGCAACTCACAACAGTTTATAACCTCACATGATCTAAAATCTCAGTCAAGAAGGAACAAGCTAGCCTAGAAGGTCCATCATGCTCAACATACTCATAACCATCCACTACATCGAGCCTTAAGGGCTCCTAGGTTCACAACCACTAAGTGGCATCTCAAGCTACTCTAGATCCATCCTAGGCATGCTACTAACATGATACAACTACAAAACTAAGGAAGGAACGAAGGGGAAGGGAAGAGAGGAACCTAATGTCGAAGAAACGCAGCCGCGGAGTCAAGTTGGCGCCCCGGCGGAGCAGACGCCGCCCCTGCGGATCGCTGGCGCCGCCCCTACAGCCCTCTGGCGGAGCAGTCACCGTCCCTGCGGTGGCAGGAGTCGCCCCTGCAGTTCTCTGGAGCCGCCCCTGCGGCTGTGGTGAGCCGCCCCCGCGGTTTCGCTGCAGAAACTCGTCTTCGACTATGGATCCTTGGCTCCAATGTCCTCTTCTCCTTGCTGGGTCTTCTCCAAACACCAACCACTGATCTTAGACTCCTCGCCACGGCCTAATCGAGCTAAGAACACATGCATGCAAGGATTTGAGTAAAAAGCTTCTCAAGAGCTTCATCCATGGCCATGGATGAAGGAGGGAAGAAGAAAGGGAAACAACAATGAAGGAGAAGGAAGGAAGAGGAAGAAGCTTACCACACTTGATCTGGATTCCCTCTACTGCAGTCCACACATGCAAGAGCTCCCAAGATGGAAGAAGAGCAAAGAGAGAGAAGAGAGGAAGAGAGGGAGAAGACTAACGTGAAAGAGAAGAGAAGAGAGAGAGAGGGGGGACAAGGGCTGCCCAAGGGGAGAGTGGATCTAGGGGTCAGCTGACCTCTTGTCACCTTAGCTCGGAACTAGGGGTCGGAAATGACCTCTTGTCACCTCAGCTTGGAACGAAGGGTCGGAAAGCGAAAAAAGGAAATAACGCATAGTCGGCTCGGGATTTAGGAAAAAGTCCCGGCACTCGGCACCTCGTGCCTGCGGGAAGATCTACAAAACGCTCTAAGTCCGGAATAAAAATTCTGGATGTTACAACTTACCCCCCTAAAAACAAGTTTCGTCCCGAAACTTGCTAAACGCAACACTCTCGATCAAACACGTCTCGTAACCACGTGGAACTCATAAAACATCAACTATCGGCTCTAATCCAAGTCTACGTATAGAATCACATCAAGACCTCTCAAGGTACACATATACTCATACGAACTCACATAACACGTCATGACATAAACACATAGCACAAACAAGGGAAGATCTCGGGACTAACCCGACGGTCCTATCGATGTCGCTAAATCTGCGTAAAACTCGGGATAGTTCCTCCGGATACTATCCTCCGTCTCCCATGTAGCCTCATCGGCTCCTCATCTCGATCACCGCACTCTCAGCATCGGTATCTCCTTCGATCGAAGGCGCCTCGTACTCCGCTCTAAAACTTCTATCGGATGCTCTGCAAAAGTATGGTCCGGCTCGACCACTAGGTCCTCGTGGCTAATGATGTGACTCGGGTCGTGTATGTACTCTCTCAGCTGAGAGACATGAAATACTGGATGTATACCCTCCAACCGCGGTGGCAGTGCTAACCGGTATGCCACCTCACCGACTCTCTCCAAGATCTCGAATGGACCGACATATCGGGGGCTTAACTTCCCCTTAATGCCAAATCGTCTGACACCCTGCGTCGGTGATACCCTCGACCACACCTGAGCCCTTACCCTGAACTCGAGAGGTCTACGCCTCCTATCCGCATACGACCTTTGACGGCTATGCGCAGCCAACATCCTCTCTCGGATCAAAGCAACTCTAGCCAAGTCATCCTGTACCTGATCTGGAGCTACAACGCTAGAACTCCCCGGCTCGTCCCAACATAAGGGAGTACGGCATCTCCGTCCATACAATGCCTCATACGGTGTCATCCCAATCGACGCGTGCCAGTTGTTATAATATGAAAACTCGACCAACGGGAGATGGTATGGTCATACCTGACCCCAATCTAGTGCACATGCTCGTAACATATCCTCTAAGGTCTGAATAGTCCACTCAGACTGGCCGTCGGTCTGTGGATGGTATGCGGTGGTGAAATGAAGACTCGAACCTAGGGCGGTGTGTACTTGCTGCCAGAACCTCGAGGTAAAACGCCCGTCCCTGTCCGAGATGATGGTCCTCGGTACTCCATGTAATCTCACAATCTGACGGGTAAACTCCTCGGCTAAACGACTCACCAGCCACGTTTCCCGTATAGGGATGAAACGCGCGGTCTTCGTCAACCGATCTACTACTACCCATATCGCTTCAAAGCTTCTACTCGGTCTCAGACCGGTAACAAAATCCATGGATATGTCCTCCCACTTCCACTGCGGCACGGGCAGTGGGTGAAGCTCTCCTCCGTGTCTCTGGTGCTCGATCTTGACCTGTTGGCAGGTCTCGCATCTGGCCACATATCTAGCTACATCAGGCTTGAGCCCGCCCCACCAATAAAATCTCTTAATATCTTGGTACATCTTACTCGTGTCTGGGTGCACCGAGTAAGGTGTGGAATGTGCCTCATGCAAAATCCGCTCTCTCAACTCCAGATCCGACGGTACACAAATACGTCTCTGGCGTCTCAATAGCCCGTCTGCTCCTGTGACAAACAGCGGTGCCTCTCCTCGGGACATCTTGTCCCGGATCCTCATCAAGATAGGACATCCCTCCTGCTTCTGCCGGATCTCTCCGGACATGTCAGATAATACCTCTAACTCGGACAAACAACAGTCCGTATCCGGGAACCGGATATCCAACTCCAACTCTATCAAATCCCTCTGCAACTGTGGCCGAACCGTAAGCCGAGCTATAGCCTCCTCTCGAGGTGTCCTCCTACTCAAAGCATCGGCGACTACGTTCGCCTTCCCCGGATGGTACAAAATCTCTAAGTCAAAGTCCTTAATCAACTCCAACCATCTCCTCTGGCGGTTATTCAACTCCCGCTGAGTGAATATATACTTCATACTCTTTTGGTCTGTGAAGATCTGGCACGTAGCCCCGTACAAGTAATGTCACCAGATCTTCAGGGCATGAATCACTGCCGCTAGCTCAAGATCATGGGTTGGATAATTCTCCTCGGACGGCTTCAGCTGCCGAGAAGCGTATGCAATAACCCTACCTCTCTGCATTAAAACGCACCCCAAGTCTAGCTTGGAGGCGTCACTATACACTACAAAATCCTCTACGCCCTCAGGCTGGGCTAACACGGGAGCGGAGGTCAACCTTCTCTTCAGCTCCTCGAAGCTGTGCTAACAAGGCTCGGACCAGACGAACCTGGTAGACTTCCTCAGCAAGGAAGTGAGCGCTCGTGCAATCACGGAGAAACCCTCAACAAAACGGCGGTAGTATCCCGCTAAGCCCAAGAAACTGCGCACCTCCTTGACCGTCCTAGGAGGCGGCCATGCCAGCCGGTAAAACACTTTCCCAACTTGCGCTAAGATCTCAAAAAGGTCCGATGTATCGGAAACTCAACTTCCTTCTCGGGTCTTTCTCACTACAACATTTCCATTATGTTTCTTCTTTGCTTGTCTCTAACAAAGAAGATCGAACTTCCAATTTACACCGTTGGCTTCGGTTCTGGTCAAACCAAACTTTGATGTTACATTTCCTCAATTCTTGTTACAAGTTCTAAGTAATGAAGGAAATACTTGGCTTCACACTGCTTCTACTAACGAGACATGTATGCTATAACTTTTACATCGTCTCTCAGTACTCAATCAAGACCATGTCTTGAAGAATCACTTGTAAACTTCAAACCGATCATACCTCGAGGCAATTTCAAAACAGTTGCACCAATGAATCCCCTCTTAACTCTCAACAACTCCACTGTCCATTTTCGTCCCACTTAATACTTCATCATCATCCGGAGTAGGTTAGCCATAGATGGTGTTACTTGGAGAATCTCTCCACGAATCCGGTAATGATCAGCACATCCAAGAAAACTTGTAACTTCTTTCACATCATTCGGGGGTTGTCATCCCGAGACAACTGGTCATACAACTTCTCTCTTCTTCGATAGTGGACCAAAATGTCTTATTCGGGGCCTTAGTAAGCCCATATGGAATCACTACAACTCGTCGTGACCATGGTTTGTCCGGAATGCCGTGTTTGCAATATCCCAGTCTCGACTTCTCAATTGATGACAATCAAACCTTAACTCGATTTTAGAAGAGACCATCGACCCTTGCAACCGGTCGAGTAGATCATCTATACGTGGTAAGGGGGTACTTGTTTTTCATCGTCATCTTGTTCGGCTCATTGTAATCGATGTACAAATGGAGATAACCGTCTCTCTTTTCGCAAACTGGTGTTCTCCATAACAACTTCAAATCAAGAGTTTAAGATATAATCCAAGTTCTTGTTACCGTTCCTTTATGATCTCATAGAATGGTTACCCTCCCCCACACTCATCCATAGACCACCCGCACATGCGCGTTTCTCGGTTGTCACCAATTAGCAGATAACTGACCTTCTCTCATGTCACTGACTTACCATTCTTCTATGCTTCCATGTGACCATTCTCATGAAGGCTACCCTCTCATGTCAATGACTTACCATTCTTCATTTCACGCTTCATTTTCCTTCTGCGAGATAAATATACCCTTCTCGGCGTTGTTGTGTCACATGACTCGCCTTCATAGGCTTAACCGCGCTTCATGATATCTTGTAAGTGCGTCTTCTCGAAATCTCTAACGTTAGTTAGCATCCAAGTGTTGCTCTCATCTTCTTAGGATCATCATTTATACACACTTCCTCCTTTTTGGCGTTTCTTCGCCTTATCGTCATAACGGAAACCGGTCAACTCCGCGTGAATCCCCACCTTGCCATTCCTCTCATAACTCTCGTAATGTTGACTCTTCACTTAATGGTACCTCGTAAGCTTAACTTACGGTATCTTACATCTTTCACACTTGGTTCGATCACGTTTCTCATCTTGACTCCAAAGCTTAGGAGCGTCTAAGGAAAGCTTCACTTCTCGTGATTTAACACCGCCTTTAACCTCTAGAATGCACCCTTCTCCTCCTCGATTCGCATCTTTAGTTGTCCACGCGTCTTCTTGAAGAACGTAACTTAATTATCTCCATTGTTCTCGTCGTCGTTCGATCATGGCTTCTTTAGAACCGCTTCTACACTTTAATGTTGCTCCCATCTCTTGTATTGCTTCCATCTTGATTGCTCTTAAGTTATCTCGAGTTTTCTTTTACTTGGTTGCCTTTCGCTTACGTCATCTCTACTCCTCCTCTTCGACATCCTTTTAAAAGGAATCCGCGAAACGTCATGGTGTTCGTTAGCACGAAAAGATCAACTCGATACTTGAGCGTACTCCTCCACGTATGAACACTATCCCATGCAAACGACGTCGTCTCAAAGTGATGATATCGTATTATCCTCTTTCTATTAGGTCCGTATATCCATATGCTACTATATATATAAGAATCCGCATATAAGACTATATATGTCTTATGTCCACATTACTACTAATATAACACACATCCTAAGGCCACATACATAGCTAGATACATAAAAATCCAAAAACATCCTAAGGCCATATATATATATATATAAGATCTAGTAAGAAACCAAAGTTACGGGTAAGAAATGAGAACGGATTTAGACCACACGATCTAATCCATTAGACGAATATGATGTAATTTACATTTAAGTAATATTTAATGTTATATTACATGTTTCCATATGAGTTATGACATATACTTAATTTCCTATTTTAGATATCGTCAATTATTAACAAAATCTTCTATTAATCACCGGTAATTATTTATTCAATGTAGGGAGGGTATTGCACGACTAGGTTATTACAAACGTAAATTATACAGGACTCTGAAATGTTATATATTTTAGACCACAAAATGTTAATTATTTTTGGGATCATGCATTTATTATAATTACATGTCAACTATAAAGTATATATGCACTGCATCGTGCATGGTGTTATTTGTGCACAAACCTTAAAGCACAACACTAGCACGAATATTAAAGTATGCACTAAATGTGCACAAGTACATACGGACACAGCTAGAAACATATTCGATAGAAAAAACGTGTACACATATTTGATATTTAACACAATTGAGATTTAATTAAATTGATTTACATTATTATATGAAGCACGAATTAAAATTTATCGATGCACGACTAAAACCAGTGAGAAATTCAATAAATTATATCTACTAACATGAATACAAAACATTAATAAAATTATATTACATATAGAAAAAGAATTTTGCTTGCAACTAGAAAAAATATATCGTCTAATCGTGCATAGTGAAATGTATTATAAGTAATATTTTATTTTCTTTATTGTATATAGTTCACAGTTACCATATACAAATTTTCTACATTAATGTGCATTAATATTTCCATATATGATCGATTAATCATAGACGTTGATCATTTCATCCAAAAATTCATATGAGTTCTCATTTGTTACCGTAACAATGGTTCTTACTTGATCCTGACCTTATATATATATATTTATATTATACATACTTCCAATCCAGAGATCTATGTCGCCGAGGTTTGCGGAAGGAGAGGTGGTCCCGTACATTCTAACCCAAACCCGACTCATGCACATGATTTTGAAAACGAAAAGTCAGAACCCGTGTGGATTCTGTTTATTCCTCATTCGGCCTTTAAAAGATTGCGAGTGCCATTGTTGTCAACCTAGAGATCTGATACCACTTTTTGTAACACCCCAAATCCGCGGGACTCGAGGATGCTACGGGCGAGACCTCACAATGGGTCCCGACCCTTAGCCTGACAACAATTTCACCGGACCTTTCCAACAAGGCACAAATAAAGGCAAAACTCAAAATCGTTTATAATGTATACGAGAAACTGAAATGTAAAGATACAAGGTGGAAACTCAGCCGAGTCCTCAAAACGACACCACTCCGATAAGAAAACCAAAACCGTACAACATAATCCAACAATACAAAGACATATCCCAAAAACGTCCCCGTCCTATAATGTACGAAGACCCCGGCTGTCCACTCCTCCACCTCACTCGGCGGCGTCCCTAACCTGCAAGGCATCTACACGAACGGTTTAAAACCGTTAGCTCATATTCGAAGCATTAGAAAAGAGGTGAAGGCACATACACATATACATCACATAACACATACATACTCCAAAACACACAAGTCCGGTTTATTATCTTTTTATCATTAAGTCGTATCCCGTTCTAATTCAACTTAGGTTTGTGACACGAGAACCACCGTGGTCTCGCCTCGGTCCCTACTTACCGGCAAGGAATGGTACTGATGCATCCGACCGTCTACCCGCCCAGGATAGTCGCCGAGAACCTCCTAGACTCTTGCAAGAGCTAGGCAGATGATGTCACCGCCCGTTATCATACACTTGGGCCAAAATATAAAGTCGGTGGTCCTATTTACTGGTTTAGTTGTTTACAACATAAACAATAACACACACACCACCAACACACATCGATGCTAATACGTAAAATACGAGCTTAAGTAAGTCCGGAGACTTACCTCGTCATCACACTCAACTCACAACACTCTCGCTTAGGGAAGAAGCCCACAACCTGCTCACAAGAGAATATACATATCAACACATGCTCACGCTCAAGAAGTCTTATACTTCACTCTAGTGATCTAAGCAAGATCACTTAACTCTCAAGCTAGGAATGCATCCTAGGGTCCAAGGTACTCACCACACTCTCAGCACATGGAAGCAACTCACAACAATTTATAACCTCACATGATCTAAAATCTCATCCAAGAAGGAACAAACTAGCCTAGAAGGTCCATCATGCTCAACATACTCATAACCATCCACTACATCGAGCCTTAAGGGCTCCTAGGTTCACAACCACTAAGTGGCATCTCAAGCTACTCTAGATCCATCCTAGGCATGCTACTAACATGATATAACTACAAAACTAAGGAAGGAACGAAGGGGAAGGGAGGAGAGGAACCTACTGTCGAAGAAACGCAGCTGCGAAGTCAAGTTGGCGCCCCGGCGGAGCAGACGCCGTCCATGCGGATCGCTGGCGCCGCCCCTACGGCCCTTTGGCGGAGCAGTCACCGCCCCTGCGATGGCAGGAGTCGCCCTTGCAGTTGTCTGGAGCCGCCCCTGCGGCTGTGGTGAGCCGCCCCCGCGGTTTCGCTGCAGAAACTCGTCTTCGACTATGTATCCTTGGCTCCAATGTCCTCCTCTCCTTGTTGGGTCTTCTCCAAACACCAACCACTGATCTTAGACTCCTCTCCATGGCCTAATCGATCTAAGAACACATGCATGCAAGGATTGGAGAAAAAATCTTCTCAAGAGCTTCATCCATGGCCATGGATGAAGGAGGGAAGAAGAAAGGGAAACAACAATGAAGGAGAAGGAAGGAAGAGGAAGAAGCTTACCACACTTGATCTAGATTCCCTCTACTGCAGTCAACACATGCAAGAGCTCCCAAGATGGAAGAAGAGCAAAGAGAGAGAAGAGAGGAAGAGAGGGAGAAGACTAACGTGAAAGAGAAGAGAGGAGAGAGAGAGGGGACAAGGGCTGCCAAAGGGGAGAGGGGATCAAGGGGTCAGCTGACCTCTTGTCACCTCAGCTCGGAACGAGGGGTCGGAAATGACCTCTTGTCACCTCATCTTGGAACGAAGGGTCGGAAAGCGGAAAAAGGGAATAACGCATAGTCGGCTCGGGATTTAGGAATAAATTCCGGCACTCAGCACCTCGTGCCTGCGGGAAGATCTACAGAACGCTCTAAGTCCGGAATAAAAATTCCGGATGTTACACATCTCACCTATAGGAACTAATAATGCCTTCTCACACATCTCACAGAGGCAACCTACCCTGCATCTCACCAAGGAGGAGGTTTCGTCATCTCACCAAAAATCAAGGACCAAACTCTTTTCCAAAAATAAAAATCATCTCTCTTATTTTTCTATGAATCATGCAACCATTTAAATAGAGAATATAACCCTGGATGAAAGCTCAAACATTAGGCAATTCACTTTAAATCTTTAAATAACCGGCCTTAAAAAGATCTACATATTGAAGCATTAATTTGGACTCTTCACAATTTTCCCAAACATCCGAGTGATCGAAGAACTAAATTAATGAGCTATCTTTTGGATGAATCACATCTAGTGATTTGTATGAATGTTGTAGTCCTTTAAATAATCTTTTCAACAAATAAATATGGATTTTGATTGGATAAGTGTAGCATTAGTTATTGCCTAGTTAATGAAGGGTCGTCTAGAGAGAATTCATTGTGCTTATGGTTGAAAAATGGCTATTTTGAAAACGCTTAAGTTTTCAATAGATGAAACAATTAAGACAATAGTTGTAGATCTTAAAGTTATATTTTCAAAACATCTTGATTCACCTCAAGAGGACTTCTGAAAAAGAAATTAAGATCAATATATTGAAGTACAACTGTTTGCATCGATTTTTCGGATCACATCAATCCATGATTGTACGTTGAAGAGTAGTCAGGGAACATTCTTAGGCTTGTTTTTGTTATCATATGATACCTTGTGGAGCTGAATTGTTCTACTTCTTCACGTCCACCCCTTTGAATAAGAAAGGTGGGCCAATCTAGAACTTCATGTCTCATTCCCTCTACAAACTTGGCATTAACTAATTTGTTAGAATTTGCAGTCATAAAATTGTAGTCATACCTCCTTGGTTATTTATCATGGGATAATTAGTGGGTGTAGGAGTAGGATCATATGGAGAAGGGTAGTAGTAATCCATCTCCAATGTCTTTTGTGCACTACTACATTAAAGCTATATGGAAACGGTTCAATGCAACGGTGATGTTTATTGAAACGGTTCGATGAAACGGTCAGACTTATTGAAGCGGTTTAAGAAACGGTTTTAAAAAATTTGGGTTATGAAACACACAAAAGAAGGGGTTTTACTAATGAAGCGATTCCTTGCAACGGTTTTTTGGCATATTGAAACGGTTTTAAAAACCGCTTCAAAAATATAGATGACTGCCGCTAAAATTATCTTTACTAGTGCACCTATCGATTAAAGTACCTCAAATCCCCAATTTTAAACGATTACTCTTTCATGAAACCCTAATCCTTTACTTTCTACGCAGTAAACTACTCACCCATAGCCTCTTCCTCGTTCTTTCCCAAAGGTTTCTTCAATTTCACCCTTTTTTTCCAAATCTTTCTCAACAGTTTCTTCCATTTCTACTCTTGTTCAAGGTCTAGGCATACAAGTTAGAATTTGGGGCTTCCAACTCTTGAAGTTATCGACATCCCTCAAGTTGTTTTGATTGGAAGTTTGGTATGCTCCTTTCTTTCTGTTTCTTTTCCATTTTTGTTCAATAATTCCTATATAATTAGATAACAAACATCTTTTTATCGTATTGGATTTAGTGAATAAAACCAACAATGAAGGTTGAGTGGCCTATCCAAAAACTGAATTTTTATCAACAACTCCCTCTCTGACTTCCATTTCTAGCTCTTGTTAGAAGATGAAAACTGGAGAAGCGGGACATTCAAGAATCTCAATACTAACAATCACCTTCAAAAGATGAAATTAAAGGAAAAAAAGATAAAGATTAGTTTCTTGTTTATGGTTTTTACTAGTTAATATAGTGTGAGGTTAAGTATATTTTACATTACTTGAGTAATGCTCACAAGGTGTTTGATAATTTGTCTCAAAGAAGAAAGTCACTTGAGAAAGTTGTTGTTTGAATGAAAGGATGAATTGGAGGCTTTGATTCACAAAGTGGTAAGAAAATTATTTGATAGCTTTCTCTTAGTTATCCCTGTTACTAGCCATTAACCTAAGTTAGTGAGGTCTGAAACAAGTGTAGAAGCACAAAGGGAATGAAAAGTCTGAATGGGTGTGATAAAAGTGGTATCGCACGATGTATTTCCTGTAGTCGAATGAGATTTGCATATCTAGTTTACCTCTTTAGCTTTGTTTTTCAGTTTTTGTTCTTAAAGAAGAGTTATAGATTGTTAATTTGTGACGCCAATTCAGTGGATAGCTTGCTCTTAGTTTCCCTGTGTTCGATTACGAAATCTTGAACTCTATTGATTGTGCTTGTAGTCCTGCAAGTTGTAATATGCATTTCTCTAGGGTTATTTCATTGTTCATGAACTTATTACTCTCATGAAGCATAGGGTTTTCATTTGGTAAATCATATAATTTTGTTTGATTTTACTCTTTCAGGATAGGTTACTCTTGTTAGCTATTGCTTTGGAAAGATGACATTTTGTACGAAGGAGAAACATAACTAAATATTGTATATCAAGATTTTGGTGAGTTTGGTTGTTTTGGTAGAGTAATAATGTGTGTTTGCTTTAAATTCATGCTAATATGGAATCTTAGGAGTTCTACTTTTAACTTGTTACATCTGAACCCTGTTGTTGAGTGGTGCATCATTGAATGCTTTGTGTTCGTTAGTGATTCTTAAACTAGGGGGAAATCACACATTTTTCAATTAAGTCATCCTGATTATTCAAAATATTGACTGTGGTTTTTAGTGATTCTTAACCTAGGAGTTCTACTTTTAACTTGTTACATCTTAATCCTTTTTTCCTTCTCATCTTCTCATTTTCTTAATCTTACTAGGCGAGCTTGTACCTAGAGAACATACTTGTTGACGTAAAAGGGAAGATAAAAGTGTCTCATTTAGAACTTCTCATTGTAGATTTCTCATCTAATGCGATGCAATTTGTCTCTATGTTCAAATATATGTTGAGGATTATATGGCCCAAACTTAAGTTCTACTAATATGAATGGTTCTCAACTTCATCTATGATCAAATCTAGATACTTCTTCATCTCTGTCTTCCTCATCAATTTTAATTTATACTTTTGATAAGCAAATTAATAAAATTTTGAAAACTTCTCAGATCTCCATTCTTCTCAGTTAGCATTCAGCCGTATCCAAGGAGTTAATGTTAAATAAGAGCGGCTATCTCAACTAGCTAGTTGTGGGATCAAGAGGTTAGTCAATCCTTTAACCTTTGTAATCTTTTTTATTTCAAGCTTTGGATGTCACAGAAATTGGCAACCCATTTATGTCTCACTAAATTGGCGACTCATTTGGTTCAATTTTCAGCGACTCTTCAGTAATTGTTAAGTTATAGACTAAGACACGGCACATGGTGATGTTAATTTTTTTTGTATCTAGCAATACGCAGGGTTCTTCTATGTTTGTTTCTTTTTCAACTCTAAGCTTTGGTGATTGCCAACTAAATTTCAATGATCTATGAGCTTCTTGGCTTAGTACATTAGATTTTGGTGATAGCTCTTTCTCAATTATTTTGGTTATAGTTTCAATTGTCTTGGAATTGCATGAAGCCTGAGCGCAACCAAGGCCGCATACCTGGATTCTATCAAAGCCATGTACCAACAATTTTCTTTCTTGAATTCATGTTGAAGTCTTCCTAAAATTTCTTGCTAAATCATGTGAAATGTCAGTGAATATTCTTGTTGATTTTGTGCTTGATTCTTACTAAACATTTGTTATTTTTTGAATTTTCTAGGTGAATTGCTTGTTGAACTATTGATGGACTTTTGCTAATATTTTTATTGATTAGGTTTTCAATAGAGTTAATTTTCAAAGTATATAGATTACTTCAAGACTATTTTCATAAGAACTGATTATTGTGTGTGATTGTATATTCAATGTAAGTATATACAATATCACTTTTTGTTACATATAAAAATTTGTGTTTTTATTTATTGAGGGTTCAGTATTAAAACCCTTCTTGTTTGTAGGTGATGACTATTCTTTAATCTGCAAGTGTAGTTCTAAGTTGTTTAACCTGCAATGAGGTCACAATGCTGCCAAAATTGGTGCCTATTACCGTATTTGATTCCTAAGCCAACTTAAAGAGTTCATTCCTAATGGTTGAAGGACTGCATGGTTTAGAGGAGGAGGTACTAATAAATATTCTCTCATCCTTTTAATCCTTGATGTTTGATTTTTTTTGTCTACAATATCATTCACAATTTTGTCATCACTCGAGCCTCATTCCTTATTAACTACACAAGAATGATGCTTAATGTCGTCTTCTACTTGTTGAGTTGTACTCTGACTTGCAATCTCTGATTCTTTGCAAGGAATCACATTTGTCGGACTCCTCATTAAGTTGTGATCCTTGTCCTTTCTCGGACTACACAAGGGTCAAGAGTTGTAATCAAACCTGAAAGAATCCTCCCGAATGGCTTTGGGACTTCCCTGCTTAATAAGTCTAAATCAACATCACTAGAGTGTGAAGAGTTGTAAGCAAGCACATAGATGCATTGCGTATGTTTTGGGTTGGTGTTTGTAATCAAGCAAATGTTAATTATTATTGAGTTGGTATTTGTAACCAAACAAGTGTTAATTTGTCTAATATATGTATAGGTATTTGATACATTGTTATGAAGAAGGTGATAACGTGGATTGTGTTTCTTATATTAATGCATGTGGATATTATTTTTTTATATTACAAAACCGTTACTTATAAGCACGTATGTGTTGCCTTAAAAACTTTTAAAAGCGCTTCAATATATGTGACATATTTGTTGCCTTAAATAAGTAAAAAGTGCTTCAATAGCTGTGAAATAGAGTTGCATTAGGTAAATTGCAAATGAAGCGGTTTATTGATCTAATGTAGCACTTTTTTTAAGGTTGGAAAAAACCGTTACAAAAATATAAACTAAACGCTTCACTACGCCTAATGCAACACGAGCGGATGAAACGGCTCAAAACCGTTTCATTATATATTAGGAAGCGGTTTTTAGAGTTTACGAAGTGGAATTTAACCGTTTCTATAGAGCTTTAATATAGTAGTGGTGGTCTCAACCTGTGAGTCAAAAACAAAAAGAAAACGGATATCAAAAGTAACAAATAACCTACAATAACATGCTATTAGAAACAACGAAAAACTATCGACAATCCTCAAAATCAGCGCTAAAAACTTGATGGCCTACAATTCACCCACAAGTATGACAAGTTTTGTGTAGTAGTACATCGAGTGTTAACTGTAAAAAAAGACAAAGGAAAGCATAATGACAATTTAGGATAGAGGAAGGAAACAATTTAAAGAAATAAGTATCAATATTATGATAAATCAAGATATATCGGATAAAGGAAGTCCTAACTCAAACTGAACGAAGAGAGCAAATGGTGTCCAAGAAACCAAATCCACACGCACACCCTTACCTATGTGTCACATGCCTAAGGGAAGCTTGCTCCACAAGGAAGATCTCAGTCTTGCCTTATTTGATCAAATTGGTTACTTAGCTTAGTTCAAGTCAATCTTTTTAATATTACTATTATGGATAGTATATGATCACCTTTGAAGCTCATTAATCGAGGTCATTAGTCATTGTTTTTAGTTTAGCTTGAAATTGAATAATATTATACTTATACATTAGTTGCTAGTATCTTTTCAATTACCCAACACGTAAATAAAAATCAATTTTGATTCATGTTTTTACTTTTTGTGCTACCGCAACCCTTGTCCTATCCCAACCGCGATTTGCTTCTTTTGAGTCTCAATTCAATTTTTTGATACATTCCCTTTAGATTGAATCTAGTATTAAATTTTCTTCCCCGTTCTGTTCCTTTTTATTATTAACGCTTGTTATTGTAGCTGCAGATTCCAGAAGACTCAAGACAACACAAGTTGTCACTTTCAAACCCTTAATCCTCGTTTTCTCCTCCATCGATCTCTTTCTTGAATTCCGACTATTAGTTACTATGTTCTTCATACTTAGTATATGCAATAAGATCTCTTTTATCACTTATACATATATGTATTTTTTATATGTAATTGGTTAAAGTTAAATAAATAAGAATTAAAATGTTAATGTTTTACTAGAAAAATAATAAACAACACAAATTTCAAAGATTGATACACTATTTTCTGAAGTGATACAATAAATGATACACAATACTCTTGTGCTTTCTCTTTCTTGGTTATCCAAAGACGAATCTTGTTTAAATATCATCTACATACACTGAATGATACACTATGTTTTTTCAAAGATGATATACTTATTCATAATTGTGTTTAACACAACACTTTCTTTATAATACGGCTTACTCAGAAAATAAATGATTTATTCTTGTGACTAGCAAACATATGTGGTAGGCAAATATAAAGTCAAGTCTGGACTTCTAATGTCTTCATCTCAACTTGGCCATTGCTGCACGACTTGAGATCTAAGTTGACATCATTCTGGTTGTTGTTGGAGTTTCTGTAGATGGCATATAAGGTCATTTGTGCAAGGCCAAGTAAGAAGCCGATGACGTTTGGCACCTGATAAAGCATATGTACATCAACTAGAGGTGTAAACTAGAAAACAATAAAATTTGCAAGCTAGGATGACTTACTGCGATGTAGTAGTCTCTCTCGAAGAACCCATAGAAGAACCAAACTGCTGCAGTTAATGTGAGGAAGAAGGAGAGGGAAAACGGCATGAACTCCACACTCTTTGTTTTTATGACTCGACTCTGTTGAGCAAAATAAAATTTTTGAATTAAGATCGACTTAAGGCAATATTAATTGTTGTTATTTATATCGAGTAGGGTTTGTAATATTACTAGTGTACTTTCCGATCTTTGTACGGATATTTTTTTAAACAAAAATTAATGTGAAATACATTTTTATTACTATATATTTCTAAATATCATAATTAAAAAAAGTACATTTTTATTTGATTTATTATGAAGATAATATATTGTAATTTTTTCTTTGAAAGAAAATCTACTCAATTAATAATATTAGGAAAGGAATACATGGGTACTTTTTATCAAAATTAAAATTTATTTAGAAGGTAAAAATATGAATTAGTTAGATATTTCCTTGTTAGATTAGCATTATTTTATTTATTTTGACTTATATTGTAAAAATAGCTATATTTTTTATGAAATATATATATATATATATATATATATATATATATATATATATATATATATATTAAAATATATAATAAATTACTGAAAAAACAATAAAAATGTAAATTGTGAGAAAATAACACTTATCATTCTCAAATGACGCTTGTATTCTAGGGCTTTAATATAGTATATAAATAAATAGATACCATGATGCTTAGAGGTGAGGCGAAGACACAAACGTTGATAACTGCACATATCCATCCCACTGCGTCTACTCTTTGTGGACCTTTAAACAAAAAGATGGTGACGAGGATAACTGCAGCAGAGAGGCCCAAGTTGAAGATGGATAAGAGTTTCAATGTGAAGAGCTTTGCTTTGGAGGAGGCATAGACTAGGTAAAGTATGAGATAAATGAGCTCTATTGCACATCCAAAGCTATTGATGCTAATAATAAGTGTCCCATTTGTCTTCAAAGAACCATAATACAACAACATCATTGCACTAAAAAGTGCCACAGCATACGGTATTGATTGATATCCTCCAGATGACTTCCGTTTGTAAATGTTGTAGAATGTTGGTCTAACATATACAACACAACAAATTTATCATTAGTTTGCAAATAAAATAAAGATAAATTTCGGATTATATCCTTATATTTTTAAATTTTTTCTATTAAGCCTAATAATTTATACCCTTCTACTATCCATAAGTTTAACATTTTGAGAGAAAAAGATAAATATTATTTTGTTAGTTCTTATTTATAGTATATATAATTTCTTAAATGAATGATTCATCTTTCTATTCCCTTAAAATGCTAGTAACTGTTAATTTATGAATGATATAAGAGTATAACCCAAAAAAATCCAAAACTGAAGCGTACCATCAAGAAAATAAAAAACTTTTGGCAATAATTCCCTTCAAATGCTAATAAATGTTAATTTATGAATGTTAATAAATGTTAATTTATGTTTAAGAGTTTTTCAGTTTTCAGATAATGTCATAGAATTTTAGATTTTTTCGGATTATATCCTTCTAGTATCCATAAGTTAACATTTTGAGGGGGGTGGGGGAATAAATAAATATTATTTAGTAGTTTTATTTGTTAATTTATGAATGGTAAAAGGGTATAACCCAAAAAAGTCGAAAATTGAAGGGTATCATCAAGAAACTGAAAAATCTTTGACAATAATCCGAAAGTCAAAAGTACACCCTCCGGAATTCTCCTAAAATAAATATTCAAAACGTTCTGAGTGATGACTAATTAAGATCTTACATAGGTGCCAAGAAGACCACAAATGACACAGCATTTCCTGACCAAAACAATACAAAAAAGAGTTGTTAATGCATAAAATAATGAACTAATATGATTAAGGATGCAAGATGTATGTAAATCTACCCAAGATGCCAAAGATAAGCTGGAGTTGTTGATTACTCAAGCTATGCATCTTAGCTGATTGAAGTTCGTTCTAGAGCCTTTCTTTACTATTGGTAGAACGAACTTGGCTACACTATGTGCCTCACTTGTTTATTTATACATCAAACACACAAAGTTAGGCCATGGATATTGACTCATGCTTCAATGCTCAATATGTCTTCTATGTTGTTTTTATTTTATTTACTTACAACTATTTTTATTTTACCATTATTATGATACAACATGGAAATAGTTGGTATGTTTGTATAACTTTGAGATAGGACAAAGCCTGATGCAGTCTTACATTTAGTTTGATATATATCAGCATCATGGCCAAATAATCCCTAATGTACTTACAAATGACATGGTTTAGTTTTTGTCTTGGTATTATTGCCTATTTAATGAAAGACCAAGAATGTGATTTTTCATATTAATCGATGGGTTTAGCATGTTTGGTGGAAATGTTGATTTGAGATTTTTAAAGTTAATAAATTAAAGTTTTAATGGTTATTTATTACATTAGCAATAATAATTTCAACTTTTATTTGTTAATTTGTAATAAGTGATCTTAAGTTTCAAGAATTCTAAATTTGAAGTAGTTGTATTTTGTTGAAAGCAATATAAATATGCACTTCATGAAGGAGATATAACATCAAATCTTTCGCATATAATATAGTGAAATTAGTATAATATCCGCACCTTATGCGGGTTTTTGAATAATAATATGTCATATGTATATATATTAGTTTCGATAAAAACTTGACAAATATTATATGAATTTTATAAGTAAAAAATGGAGATATAAGGTTATTTTACAAATACCAAAATATTTATTGAAAATAAATTACCTTATTTTAAAGAGTAATTTTCTTAATTTTTTATAATATATATCTTTACTTATTTATGGAAGAAACTTCTTTTATGATATCGTAGGTGCTTATATTATTTTAATAATTTTAATGATAGATTTTTTGTTGATTGAGAGATTAAGTAATAACATTAACAAATTTTTTTTGTTATGAATTTGTATTATAGTTTGATAACGATTTTTTTATCAAAATTATATGCTTTTAAGAAAATAATTTGTAATATTTAAGATAACTGTAAAAGATTAAAAGATTAAAATAAAAATAACAATGTTTAATATGAACCCAAAAATATATCTTTATTAATTAAAAAAAAAAATTTCTTCTGATTTTAAAAAATGTTCTAATTATTAATTAACTTAATTAACTTTGTTAAATGTTCTAATTATTAATTAACTTAATTAAAAGATTAAAATAGAAAAAAATAACAAAGTTAATTTTAATTTTTATGATTAATTTTTTTAAATGTTTAATTATTAATTAACTTAATTAACTTCTAATTATTTTTCTGTTAAAAAATTTTTATTTGACTTCGGGGGAACTGTGGTACGTGACAGAAAGTACTCTACTTTAATAGATATCAGATTATTTATATTTGCTTCATTTGATCTTAACTAGTAGCAATTTCAGTTGCACTGTATTATAACAAAATAAACACTACATATTTAAACAATAGAATACATCTATAAAAACCTATATTAAGGAGAAGCAATTAAAACAAAACAAATGAAGTACTTGACTACTCCATTTTTATTCTGTATTATCGGCTAAAATATCATGCATACTTATAATGTTTTAATTGATAACTTCATATCATATAAATGAGAAATTTTATAGGATACTTTAAAAAAATTATGAATAAAAATAAAAATTAATTTTCTGATAAATTTTATATATAATAATTTATGAATCATAAAATACAAATTTGATAAATTACCACATTTTACTATTTGTTCATACTAATACTGCGAGGTAAAATTGGAAACAATGAGTAAAAATAAAATAAACATTATCAACGAAAAAAATTCGAACAATTATGATCATATCAACCGATATTAAAAAAAAATCATGATAATTTGATATGATTTCATTTTCTCTCTATGTTTTATGTTAATTACATTCTAATTCCAAAATTTGTTTCCAACTACCCCATCACTATTTTTTATAGAGACGAGGGTAAAAGATCGATCACCGCATAAACAAAAAAGGTAATCGGAGGCCGAAAGAAATTGGTGGACGATATTAACCGTCAAAGGGAACAACCCAACAACAATAAAAGACGACCAAACAAACCGACGAAAAGAGAATAAGGTAGAAGGCGGAGGACGACAACAAGTTAAAGCTTGATGATGAAAAATATCTCCCAAAGATGAAGCGGGTAATGGGCGAGTCAAACACTATCAGGTACCACCGGATGCATTTACATCAAGACTCGAACAACAAACAAAGTGATGTGTCCTTGACTACCTTGACCATAGATGATGAGGATGAGGCTTTGAGAGTTCGCTCCGATGGACCGCTCACCCATTCCCGAGCCAAAGGCATCACCCAAGCTACCGGATCTATCAACATTCATATCATCACTTCACTTGGAGCCGTTAGTGGCATGCCGTGTCTTCATACCACCATGGCATGAAGCTAGCACATTTTGGACTACATTTTCCATGTTTTTCTATTATTGTAATAAAAGGGATATTATTATAGAATATTCCCTTTTAAGTTCAACCTTTGGACCTCCCTTAGGCTTTCCTTTTGGGCCTCCCGTTTTATGAACTTCTTTTGGCTTGTAGGCCCGTATTTAGGCAACACCCTCTATATAAGGATGTATTGCCTCACTAGTATTTTGACGTTCAAATTTACTAAGTATTGAGAAGTATTTCTGTAACACCCCAAATCCGTAGGACTCGAGGTGCTACTGGGCTAGGATCTCACAATGGATCATGACCCTAGCCTGACAACAAGTTCACTGAATCTTACAACAAGGCACATATAGATTAAAACAAAACATAAAACTGATGTATATATATATACATATCAAAAGGTAATACAGAGTACTGTTGAGTACAAAGTCAAAACAAAAATCCGTACAACATAAATAACCCATATCCCAGGATATCGCCCAGTGTACGGAGCCCTGAACAGATCACCCCTCTGGATCACTCTGCAGCTCTCCTAACCTGCAAAGGATTTACAACACTGTATAAAACCGTTAGCTAGCCATACACATATATAAGAAGATGTTAGAGCACAAACACACATCAGAAATTATAACATATCAACATGCTTTCACACATTTACTCGGTATATTATCTTTAATAAGTCCAAACACTCAATCGTATAAATAGATGTATATGAATATACGTGACACGAGGAATGTATATAACCCTCGCCTTTGCGTGCAATAGCTAGCTGGAGTGGTATCAGCGCACTTTCCCGTATACCATATGGAGTGGTAGGTGCCCTTCCCGTATACCAGGTCTAACTAGCTTACATAGAACTTCCCAGACTCCACTACGGGATGAAAGGTAAGTTGTCATAGCCACTACAATGGGCGATCAATATAACATAGGTCGGTAATGAACCATATCGCATGCTACAAAGCATATAACAAACACCACTCAAGCATACATCCAATATAAGGATAGTAGCTAAGTAAGTCCTATGGACTTACCTCAACCTCAGGAGTAAACTCAACCACGATTAACTCTCAGATACGTCCACTCCAATCCGGAGGACAACACTGCCTAATATCAAGGCATATAACATATATCAACTCATATCTATTAAAGGGTCACACCTAGACCCAAGGGATCCATAAGGATCATATCCTAACTCATAAACCTCAAAGCCATAACCGGCATAAACGATAACGTACTCATCATCGTTCTAACCTCATACGCGTACCTAACATGTTACTAACCCGCTCATACTAGGAAAGGAAAGGATCTACCTAACTCTAGGTAGACCCGGGACAAGACGCACCTACGTGACACAAGAGACGCAGGGGCGGAACAGGCACCCGCAGGCACGACAAGACTCAGCCGCAGGCGCGGTGACAAAGGCCCCAGGCAACGCAGGCACGGCGCAGGCGTTGTGGCACGGAGTCCGCAGGGGCAGCGGCTTCCAGGCGCGGGGGCGGCGACGGTCCAGAACGTGATCCCACGACCCTCTTAAGCTCTTCACGTGATCAAATCACGTCTCCTCTCATCCAAAGCCACACACATACATATACATACACATTCCAACATCAATCTATATCCAAAACATCTAATCCTAAGATAAGGAAGGAAGAACAAGAAAGAAAGAAAGGAAGGAGAAGCAAGATGCTCACCTCTACCGCTGTGATCACCTAAGGGAAGAACAAACACACTCTCAGCTGGCATCACAAGCTCAACAATCATACACAAAAGCAACCTCAGCAAAGCCACACCACAACTCTCTTCCAAACTCTAAGGCAAACCGAGAACAAGATCAAGATGGAGGAAGGAGAAGCAAGGAGGACGTGAAAGGGCTGGATTGGAAATGAGAAGTGAAGTGAAACCCTTGCTCAACAAGGTAAAAAGTAAGGAAAAGAGTAAAGCACGAGTCAACCGGTCAATAAAACCGGCTGCAGCCGCAGGAACCCGCAGGGACGGTTCCCTGGGCCGCGGAAGCGGAAACCCGCTGGGACGGCACACATGCCCGCGGGGGCGGCTAAGGTAAGCTAGGTCCAAAAAGACTAAGGCTCTTACAATTTCCTCCTACTTAGCTTGGGCATCACTTCTTCTTCAACCCTCTTAAAACTCTTCCTTGGATCTAGTCTTTGATCCAAGAAACTCTTATTCGAGGATTCTTCTCAAGAATCAACTAATCGATCCACTTCAATGGCTTATTCGATCTCTCTAGATCGAATCAACCTTCGCTTTCGCATCCATCTCAATCTCTTCCGCCACCCATATTCAATCCAAAGTTACAACCTGACACATTAATAAAGGAATAATTGAAGCTCTAGTTTTGTAAGAGCCTTAGTCTTTTGGAGCTGAGACCCTTAGTCGCCCCTGTGGGTTAATGGAGCCGCCCCTGCAGCTAGTGTAGTGATCCGCCCCTGCGGCCAGGAATTTCCGCCCTTGCGGTTTCCTGCGGCTGCAGCCGGCTTTGTTGACTCTTTGACTCGTGCTTTACTCTTCTTCCTCCTTATACCCATTCCTTTGCTTGCTGAGCAAGGGTTTTGCATTTCCTCAGACTTCTCACAACCTTCTTCTTCATCCCTATCTCTCCTTGATCTTGTTCTTGAGTTTCCTTGGATTTTAAGAGAATTGTTGTGAGGCTTTGATGATGTTGATGCTAGTGGATGTTGTGTTGAGCTTGAGAGCCAGCTGAGGTACTGTCTTGGATCGTTTTCTTGCTTAGGCCACAACAGTGGGTAAGTTCCTTGCTCCTCTTCTTCTTGCTTTGATCTCTTTCTCTTTCCTTAGCTTAGAATTAGATGTTCTAGGCTTGTATTAATGTTAGAATGTGTATGTATATGTATGTGTGTGGCTTTGGAATGATGAAGACGTGATTTGATCACGTGAAGAGTGGAAGGGAAGTCAGGACTCTACGTTCTGCAGAGTCGCCGCCCCCGCGTCTGGAATCCGCCACCCCTGCGGGAACCTTGTCTCCGCACCCGCGCCCGGAAGCTGCCGCCCCCGCGGCCACGGTCTCAGCGCCTGCGCCGTGCCTGCGCTTGCCTGCGGCCACTATCACTGTGCCTGCGGCCGAGCGTCGCCGCGCCTGTGGTTTGCCTTGTTCCGCCCCTGCGTCTTTCCGTTACGCAGGTGCGTCTTGTCCCGGATCTACATAGAGTAGTGTAGATCCTTTACTTTCCTAGTATGAGCGGTAGTAGCATGCTAGGTATGTGTATGAGGATAGGATAATGATAAGTATGATATCTATATGCCGGTTATGGCTTTGAGGTTTAGTTGAGTATTGAGATTATGAGTTGGATATGATTCTTATGGATCCCTTGGGTTTAGGTGTGACCCCTTTGTTTAACAGGACATTGATATCTTTGTATACCTTGTATAAGCAGTGTTGTTCTCCAGATTTAGAGCTGATCATACTTGAGAGTACTACGTGGTTGAGTTTATTCCGAGGTTGAGGTAAGTCCATAAGACTTACTTAGCTACCATCCTTATATTGGATATATGCATGAGTGGTGTGTGATATATAATTGATAGCATGCGTAGTGATGATTACCGACCTATGGTTTAGTGACTGCCCATTGTAGGGCCGTGACAACTTATCCTTTCATCCCGCTGGGAGTCTGGAGGTTCTCTGCGGGCAAGCCAGTTTGGCTCAGAAGGACGGGCACCTTCACCACTCCCATAGGGTATACGGGGAGGTGTGACCGGATTACCACTCCAGCTGGCACCATTCCCCAGAGGCGAGGATTATATATTCCTCATGTCACATATATTCATATACATTTATTTATACGATTTGAGGATTGAATTTTATAAAGATAATTAACCGGGTAAATGTGTGATAGCATGATGATGTGTTTATTATTCCTGACGTGTGATTGTGCACTTGCATCTTCTATATATATGTGTATGATTAGCTAACGGTTTTATACCGTGTTGTAGATCCTTTGCAGCTTAGGAGAGCTGCAGAGTGATCCAGAGTGAGTGATTCGCTGAGGGCTTCGTACACTGGGTTATGCGAGAGTTATGGGTTTTTGAATGTACAGTATATGTTTTTGTTGTACTCAGCGGTTCTTATGTAAACCTTTTGATATGTATATATATAGTTTGATGTTTTGTTATAATCTATTTGTGCCTTGTTGTAAGATCCGGTGAACTTGTTGTCAGGCTAGGGTCAGGATCCATTGTAAGATCCTAGCCCAGTAGCGCCTCGAGTCTTACGGATTCGGGGTGTTACAAAGTTGGTATCAGAGCCTTAGGTTGACAACAATGGCACTTGCAATCTGCCATAAAGGTCGAATAGATAAATAAACAGAACTTGAAAGGGGTCTGAGTTTTCAAAAGGTTTTGGTTTTGAAATGAGTACAAATGTTTTGGGATAGCGTGTACGAGAAGCCATCACCCCTCTGAAGATCTCGACAGTATAGATATATATAGATATTATGTTGTGATTGACTTGATATATATATATATATATATATATATATATATATATATATATATATATATATATATATATATCTATACATATGGCATATATATAGCCTTTTAAGTTAGGTTTATGTCCTCTGCAGATAGTTCAGACTAGAGCCTTACCTGCAGCTGGACGAGGTAGGGGTAGACCCCCTCTAGGTAGAGGACGGGGTAGGATTCCCGCTGTTGATCCACGTGCAGCGGAGGAGGTTCACGAGGACGTTGCTGAGAGTGTCGTTCCGGAGACTGGGAACGGTGCAGCTGAGAGACAGGGATCTCGGAGAGTCCAGTCAGATGACTCGGATCGTGTCTCCATGGAGGGACCAGCATTCCGCGAGTATATCAGACGAGTCGAGGAGGCTGCTAGGGCAGGTAGACGTGCCCCTGATCTGCCAGAACAGGAGGGATCATCTGGGAGATCCCATGGAGTGACTCAGGTGCCAGCTGCACATGCACATGCTGTTGAGATTCCTCAGGTTCAGGAGGAGTATAGAGGGCCTAGACTAGACACCTGGTTGAAGGCATTCCACCAGATGGATGTACCCCCTTTCTCTGGGAAGGTGGGGCTAGAGGTTGAGCTTTGGATAGGACATGTAGACTCAGCTCTAGAGTCTATTAGATGTCCAACAGATAGGCAGATAGAGATAGTGCAGACTCTATTTAGAGACTTAGCACAACACTGGTGGAGATCTGTACGGGGTCAGGTTAGTAGCTATGACCAGATGAGGACCATGATCAGAGAGCGTTTCTGCCCTGCCTCACTGAGGAGGGAGAAACTGCGGGATTTTGTTGAGGCTGGATTTGAGGATGTACCAATCTCAGAGGCTATCAGGAGATTCCAGGAGGAGCTGGCATTGCTGGGTCCAGCTGCACCTCCTGCAGATCAGCATGTATATCTTTTCTCCCGACGACTGAGGGATACTACCCGGACTTATATGGAAGGGTTTCACTGTGAGACCTTGGTGGATTATCAGAACCGGGCTTCTGATTATGAGAGGGAGAGAGATGGACAGAGAAGAACTTCTCAGACCGGAGGGTCTGAGAAGAGACAACGGACTGGGCAGACTAGTGGTGCTGGTGGTGTTGCTAGTGCCGGGCGAGGCCAGAGTCGCCAGAGTTATCCCTCATCTGCACCGGCTGCAGATAAGGTACGATAGTGTTTCAATTGTGGTGGGTATGGACATATCCGACCAGAGTGTACGAGGCAGATAGTGACTTGCTTCACTTGTGGCGGACGAGGACACAGAGCTGTCTTCTGTAGACAGGGTGGAGCATCATCTCAACAGAGTTCTTCTCCTACTAGTGTAGCGGGAGGTGGGCAGAGGCCACCTCAGCAGCAGTAGACTCATGGAGAGCAGAGAGTCCCAAAGCATCCTACTACTCAAGTATCTGCTCCTGGGCCGAGTAGAGGCAGAGGTCGTGGTGGGAATACCACGGACACCAGAGGACCATAGGATCGAGTTTTTGAGCTGAGGAGTGCAAAAGAGCCAGCTGCACCGACTGCTACAGGTACCATTCCGATTCATGGTTTACTTGTTAGAGTCTTGTTTGATACGGGTGCTACGCATTCTTTTATTTCTGATGCCTATATTGAGCGTCTGAGTCTAGATACGACTGAGGGAATACCCTTTAGTATAGGGTTACCCGATGGTGGTAGGGTCAGAGGTACCCGTGAGATTCGTGATTGTCTCATTTCTGTAGGGACCCGTGTATTACTTGTGGACTTCTTTGTCATGCCATTAGTGCATGAAGAAGTTATTTTAGGTATGGATTGGATAGATAGACATCAGGCGGTATTAGATGTAGGTAGGAGGACTGTTACCCTCTCTACCGAGTTAAGACTGTAAGAGCCTTAGTCTTTCGGACCGAGATTGGACCTTAGCCGAGATTGGCTTTGGCCGAGATTGGCCTTTCCGCACCCGCGGGCATGACTGCCGCCCTTGCGGGTTTCCGCCTCTACGGCTCAGGGAACCGCCCCTGCCGTTTCCGGCGGTTGCAGCCGGTTTTGTTGACTCCTTTGACCCGTGCTTTACCCTTTCTTTGCCTTCTTCTTTAAGTACTTTCCTTGGCCGATGAGCAAGGGTTTTTCACTCCATTTCCAACTTACCACGTTCTTCTTGCTTTCCCTTTGCTTCTTCTTGATCTTGTGTGTTTCCTCCTTGGTTTTGGAAGAGAATGAATGTGTCTTTGAGGATGATGATGCTAGTGATGTGTGTTGCTGTGCTTGGAAGCCAGTAAGGTTGTTTGGTGATCAGTTCCCTAGTTAACCACAGTTGTGGTAAGCTTCCTTCTT
Source organism: Fagopyrum tataricum (assembly GCA_002319775.1). NCBI lineage: Eukaryota > Viridiplantae > Streptophyta > Magnoliopsida > Caryophyllales > Polygonaceae > Fagopyrum > Fagopyrum tataricum. The sequence goes on along the minus strand of CM008286.1, from coordinate 48,310,836 downwards.
CCTCTTCTCTTCTTTCTTCCTTTCATTCTTTCTCTTTAGCTTAGGATTAGATGATTTGAATGTAGATTAATGTTGGAATGTGTATGTATATGTATGTGTGTGAATTTGGATGAGAGAAGATGTGATTTGATCACGTGAAGAGCCGAAGAGAAGCCGCGGGATCACGTTCTGTACTGTCGCCGCCTCCGCGCCCGGAAGACGTCGCCCCTGCAGAAGCCGTGCCGCAGCGCCCGCGCCTTGCCTGCGTTGCTTGCGTCCCTTGTCACCGCGCCTGCGGCTGCTCCCTGCCGCGCCTGCGGGTTACCTGTTCCGCTCTTGCGTCCCTTGATCACGCAGGTGCGTCTTGTCCTGGGACTACCTATAGTGGGGTAGCTCCTTTCCTTTCCTAGTATGAGGGAACTAGTACCATGCTAGGTATCGGATGTTGATGAGTATGATATAGATATGCCGGTTAGGGCTTTGAGATTTACGAGTTGGATATGATCCCTATGGATCCCTTGGGTCTAGGTGTGACCCCTTTGTGTGATAGGAGTTTGATATATATATGTATGCCTTGTATAGGCCGTGTTGTCCTCCAGTTTGGAGTGGACCTGAGTGCGAGCTGATCATAGTGATACTACTTCTGAGATTGAGGTAAGTCCATAGGACTTACTTAGCTACTATCCTTATATTGGATGTATGCTTGAGTGGTGTTTGTTATATGCTTTATAGCATGCGATATGGTTCATTACCGACCTATGTTATATTGACCGCCCATTGTAGTGGTTGTGACAACTTACCTTTCATCCCGTAGTGGAGTCTGGGAAGTTCTCTGTAAGCTAGTTAGTTTTGGTATATGGGAAGGGCACCTACCACTCCATATGGTATACGGGAAAGTGCGCTGATACCACTCCAGCTAGCTATTGCATGCAGAGGCGAGGGTTATATACATTCCTCGTGTCACGTATATTCATATATACCGATTTATATACTCTTTTGATATGTATATATATATATATATATATTATATATATATATATATATATATATATATATATATATATATATATATATATATATATATATATATATCAGTTTTATGTTTTGTTTTAATCTATTGGTGCATTGTTGTAAGATTCAGTGAACTTGTTGTCAGGCTAGGTTCAGGATCCATTGTGAGATCCTAACCCAGTAGCACCCCGAGTCCTACGGATTTGGGGTGTTACAAGGACAGATAGATGTTTTCTGAGGTTGGGACCTTGGAAAATCAGGTATGGTTATCAGTGCGATACGGGCAACGAGACTGATTGCACAGGGTTTTGAGGCCTTCTGGTGTTATGCCATGAAGGAGGGGGAGAGTCCAGCATTAGAGGATATCCCAGTGGTCTGTGAGTTTACAGATGTGTTTGTTGAGCCATCTAGTTTTCCGCCTCAGAGGAGTGTGGACTTTAGTATTGATTTAGAGCCTGGTACGAGACCGATCTCGAAGGCCCCATATCGGATGACGCCTGTTGAGATGTTAGAGCTGAAGAAGCAACTCGAGGAGTTGGTTGAGAAGGGTTTTATCCGCCCTAGCGTATCTCCATGGGGAGCACATGTCCTCTTCGTACGGAAGAAGGACCGATCTCGAAGGACGGATCAAGAAGAAGTATCCATTGCCTCGTATTGTTGATTTGTTAGATCAGCTTCAAGGAGCGACTTTATTCTCCAGGATTGACCTGCGCTCAGGATATCACTAGCTGAGGGTGAGAGAGCAAGATGTACACATGACAACATTCCGGACAAGATATGGACACTACGAGTTTGTAGTGATGTCATTTGGGCTTACGAATGCCCCAGCCGTCTTCATGGAATTGATGGACAACATATTCATCGACTTCCTGGATCAGTTTGTGGTGGTCTTCATAGATGACATCCTGGTGTACTCTCGTAGCAGAGAGGAGCATGCAGGGCAGCTGAGGACTGTGTTGCAGGTTTACCGAGATAGAGAACTTTATGCTAAGTTCTCTAAGTGTGAGTTATGGATGCTAGAGGTAGCATTCCTGGGTCATGTGGTTTCAGCTGAAGGGATCAAGGTGGATCCGGCAAAGATTGAGGCAGTAGCAGCTTGGACGACACTGACGAACGTCAAGGAAGTACGTAGCTTTCTTGGCCTAGCCGGTTATTACCGACGCTTTGTGGAGGGATTTTCTGTGATTGCCCGTCCACTTACGAGTCTACTGAGGAAGACTACTAGATTTGTATGGTCTGATCAGTGTATGTAGAGTTTTGAGGAGCTGAAGAGACGTCTGACTTCCGCTCCTGTTTTGGCACAGCCAGAAGGTACAGAGGATTTTGTGGTCTACAGTGATGCATCCAAGCTAGGCTTAAGATGTGTATTGATGCAACGGGGCAAAGTGATTGCATATGCGTCTAGACAGCTGAAGACGTATGAGGAGAACTACCCGACTCATGATCTGGAGTTAGCAGCGGTAGTTCATGCACTGAAGATCTGGAGACATTACCTATGTGGTGCTACATGTCAGAGCGGGAATTGAATAATCGCCAGCGTAGATGGCTTGAGTTGATCAAGGATTTTGATCTGGAGATTCTGTACCATCCGGGGAAGGCGAACGTTGTCGCCGACGCCCTAAGCAGAAAGAAGCCTCGAGAGCAGGTGAATGCGAGATTGACAGTTCAACATCAGTTACAGAGAGATCTGATCTGGTTAGAGTTGGACATCCAGTTTCCTGATGAGGATGCCCAGCTGAGTACCTTAGAGGTTCTTCCTGATTTGTTGAGTGAGATCCAACAGAAGCAGGAGACCTGCCCGACACTGATGAGGATCCGAGAGAGGATGTCTCGGGATGAGGCACCACCGTTCCTTTTAGGAGCAGATGGAGTGTTGAGACGCCGCGGTCGCGTCTGTGTACCCGCTGATGTGGATCTACGCCAGAGGATATTACAGGAGGCTCACTGTACGCCTTATTCAGTGCATCCAGGTACGAGTAAAATGTACCAGGATTTAAGACGTTCATATTGGTAGAGAGGGCTGAAGCCCGATGTAGCCAAATTTGTGGCACAGTGTGCGACCTGTCAACAGGTCAAGATCGAGCATTGCAGACCTGGAGATGAGCTCCATCCATTACCTGTTCCACAGATGAAGTGGGAGGACGTCACCATGGATTTTGTGATTGGACTGAGACCGAGCAGGAGTTTTGATGCCATTTGGGTTATAGTGGACAGACTGACGAAGACGACACGTTTTATCCCCTATCCGGGAAACGTGGCCAGTGAGCAGATTGACTGAGGAGTACACTAGGCAAATAGTGAGACTCCATGGTGTACCGAGGACGATCGTCTCAGATAGAGATGGGCGATTTACCTCGAGGTTTTGGCAGCAGATTCAGATTGCCCTGGGGGGACGAGTTTGCATTTCACTACTGCGTTCCATCCTCAGACAGATGGTCAGTTAGAGAGGACCATTTAGACACTAGAGTATATGTTGTGAGCTTGTGTGTTGGATTGGGGACAAGTGTGGACGGGTCATGTCCCACTAGTTGAGTTCTCATACAACAACAACTGACATGCATCTATTTGGATGGCCCCATATGAGGCATTGTATGGACAAAGATGTCGTACTCCGTTATGCTGGGATGAGCCGAGCAGTGCTAGTGGTTTGACACCTGATCAGATTTAGGATGATGTGGCTCGTGTAGCACTAATTAGAGAGAGGATGCTGACTGCACAGAGCCGTCAAAAGTCTTATGCAGATAGGAGGCGTAGACCCCTAGAGTTTAGAGTAGGAGCCCATGTGTGGCTGAGAGTGTCCCCGACACGAGGTGTTAGACGTTTTGGCATTAAGGGGAAGTTGAGCCCCCGATATGTCGGACCGTTCGAGATTCTGGATCGGGTTGGGAGCGCAACATACAGATTAGCTTTGCCTCCGAGATTATAGGGTGTTCACCCTGTGTTTCACGTGTCTCAACTGAGGGAGTACATACCAGATCCGAGACATATAGTAAGTTATGATGATTTGGTGGTAGAGCCGGACCACACTATTATTGAGCACCCTATCGCGGTCCTAGAACGAGGTATGAGACGCCTGCGTTCGAAGGACATTCCTATGTTGAGGATACAATGGTCGACACGAGGACCTGATGAGGCTACCTGGGAGAATGAGGATAGTATTCAGAGGAACTATCCAGAGTTTTATGCCGAGATAGATGTACCAGTAGGATCGACGAGTAGATCCTAGTACTATCTTGGTGAGTGTTATGCTTATGTGCTTATATGCTATGATGTGTTTATTTTCATACTAGCTATGATATGATGTGTGATCTTATTAGATCTTGTTGTGCTAGTACGATTACTGTTTATAGCTGGAGATGGCTCTTTCCTCCATGCTATTGTGATACGATTAGGGTTCAGCTGGAGATGGTTTTTCCTCTATGCCTTGGTGATGTGATTATATGAGTATGATATGAGTAGAGATGCCCTTCTGTTATGAGTATGATATGAGTAGAGATGTTTTTCCTCTATGTCTTGGTGATGTGATTATAATATTGGCTAGTGATGAATTTCCTCTATGCCTTGGATAGTGATTTTGTTGCTGGAGTTGATGATTTCCTCCATGCTTGTGTTTGAGGATATAGGGAGTGTTATACCTCGGCTTTTGAGTCCGAGTGGTTGAGGATTTCACAAGTTTCGGGACAAAACTTGTTTTTAGGGGGGAGAAATGTAAGAGCCTTAGTCTTTTGGAGCTGAGACCCTTAGCCGCCCCTGCGGGTTAGTGGAACCGCCCCTGCGGCTAGTGTAGTGATCCGTCCCTGCGATTTCCTGCGGCTGCAGCCGGCTTTGTTGACTCTTTGACTCGTGCTTTACTCTTCTTTCTCCTTATACCCATTCCTTTGCTTGTTGAGCAAGGGTTTTGCATTTCCTCAGACTTCTCACGACCTTCTTCTTCCTCCCTATCTCTCCTTGATCTTGTTCTTGAGTTTCCTTGGATTTTAAGAGAATTGTTGTGAGGCTTTGATGATGTTGATGCTAGTGGATGTTGTGTTGAGCTTGACAGCCAGCTGAGGTACTGTCTTGGATCGTTTTCTTGCTTAGGCCACAACAGTGGGTAAGTTCCTTGCTCCTCTTCTTCTTGCTTTGATCTCTTTCTCTTTTTTAGCTTAGGATTAGATGTTCTAGGCTTGTATTGATGTTAGAATGTGTATGTATATGTATGTGTGTGGCTTTGGAATGATGAAGATGTGATTTGATCACGTGAAGAGTGGAAGAGAAGTCGGGACTCTATGTTCTGTAGAGTCGCCGCCCCGCGTCTAGAATCCGCCGCCCCTGTGGTAACCTTGTCACCGCACCCGCGCCCGGAAGCTGCCGCCCCGCGACCATGGTCTCAACGCCTGCGGTTTGCCTTGTTCCGCCCCTGCGTCTTTCCGTTACGCAGGTGCGTCTTGTCCCGGATCTACCTAGAGTAGTGTAGATCCTTTCCTTTCCTAGTATGAGCGGTGGTAGCATGCTAGGTATGTGTATTAGGATAGGATAATGATAAGTATGTTATCTATATGCCGGTTATGGCTTTGAGGTTTAGTTGAGTATCGAGATTATGAGTTTGATATGATCCTTATGGATCCCTTGGGTCTAGGTGTGACCCCTTTGTTTGACAGGAGATTGATATCTCTATAAACCTTGTATATGCAGTGTTGTTCTCCAGATTTGGAGCTGATAATACTTGAGAGTACTACGTGGTTGAGTTTATTCCGAGGTTGAGGTAAGTCCATAGGACTTACTTAGCTACCATCCTTATATTGGATGTATGCATGAGTGGTGTGTGATTTATGCTTGATAGCATGCGTAGTGATGATTACCGACCTATGGTTTAGTGACTGCCCATTGTAGGGTCGTGACAACTTGTCCTTTCATCCCGCTGGGAGTCTGGAGGTTCTCTACGGGCAGGCCAGTTTGGCTCAGTGGGACGGGCACCTTCACCACTCCCATAGGGTATACGGGGGGGTGTGACCGGATTACCACTCCAGCTTGCACCATTTCCCATAGGCGAGGATTATATATTCCTCGTGTCACATATATTCATATACATTTATTTATACGATTTGAGGATTGGACTTTATAAAGATAATTAACCGGGTAAATGTGTGATAGCATGATGATGTGTTTATTATTCTTGACGTGTGATTGTGCTCTTGCATCTTCTATATACATGTGTATGATTAGCTAACGGTTTTATACCGTGTTGTAGATCCTTTGCAAGTTAGGAGAGCTGCAGAGTGATCCAGAGTGGGTGATCCGCTGAGGGCTTCGTACACTGGGTTATGCGAGGGTTATGGGTTTTTTATGTACAGTTATATGTTTTTGTTGTCCTCAACGGTTCTAATGTAAACCTTTTGATATGTATATATACAGTTTGATGTTTTGTTTTAATCTATGTGTGTCTTGTTGTAAGATCTAGTGAACTTGTTCTCAGGCTATGGTCAGGATCCATTGTGAGATCCTAGCCCAGTAGCGCCTCGAGTCCTACAGATTCGGGGTGTTGCAAGTTTGATCTAGATCCATAGTTTGTCCTTGAACGTATCCAAGTACGCATCACAAAGGCTACTAAGATCATGGATCTTATGGAGCCTTAAGCACATTTATATTGTCATTTTAGCCGACAAGTTCAAAGGATCTTGTTCACGCTGATGAAATATATTTAGGGTAATCACATGAATACAAAAGATAAAGAAGAGACATGAACATACAAGATTTAGGATAGAAGCACCTATTCCTTGAATAGATTATGTCAATTTTGGTTTCAAAGTTCACTCTTGATTGACGATCCATTTGCCATCCTAGAGGGGTCCATACTTTTCTCCTCTTGTACAAGTTGTGACTTTTACTTCCTTTTAAGGAAGGATTGTCGGCTTTTGCGTTGAGCTTAAGACCAAGGTCGATTGAGACACATTAGACATCCAATTGAGGCCGGAGTTATTCTTCTTGTTTTTGGTAGATTTATAGCGATTAGGTTGATGTCCTCGATTCTAGTTTCCTGATTCATTCTCACCTAGGGGTTCGGTTGGATGCTCAATCGATTCCAACATTAGTTTGTGCTCCTTACACAAGCCGAAACTTGTGTCTTCTTCAATCAAATCCTCACATTCTTTGAATCACATGAGGAGATTTGAAGATGACCTAGTATCATAACGGGACTTGAAGAGACACCAACCATATATCCCTTCCACACACGCCGTCGCTAACTCGTAACCCCCTGATCGACTCTCATCCGACGGAACGAAATGGAGGGGTTTTTTGCTCTCCTTTTTCTTTAAACTGTTTTCTTTGAATTTTTTTGACAAACCGCCATTATAAGAATCTTGGGTTTACTTCTTCTAGATGTAATGAAGGATGACGCATTGTAATCGGCTAAATATTGTGAGTTTTGGAATCTTTAAGAACATTAGTTATGAAGAACGGTGGTGGAGAGATATCGATTATGTAGGAAATTGATATATTCTTGTATTGAGAAGTAGACACAATTTTTAGAAAAGATTGAAAGAAGGAAGGAGCAGTAATCGTTCATTTTGAATTTAGGTTTTTAGACGAAGGAAGGGAAAAGTGGGTGCGTTCTTAAGCGTACCATATCAATATTTTAGCCAAAATTGTGTTCATATCAAAATTGGATAATATGGGTATAACTTGTATAATTCTTCTTAATTGTTTTAATGCTCGGACTATTTTTTTGTTTATGAATGATATTTTGTATTACTTTTGAGTCATTTTTCTTACAGTTTATATGGGGTTAAGTTATTGTAAAAATATTTTCAGAGTAGGAAGTAGAACCTCTAACATTTATTAGATAAAATAATAAAAGTTCATGATGAAAGATACATAATAAGTATTAATAAGAGAGTTTCACTAGATTGATCTTGTATTATTTATTAGTAATTAATAGATTGTTATACTTGGAAAGAAAATATGACATTTATAGACAAATAATTCTTCCAATATAAACAAAATAAATCCCGACAATTAATTATTAAACGCTAACACAAGCTAACGTTCGTCGGTAAAAAAAGTTGTTTAACAACTGGTTGAACCTATTCAACGACTAGTTAAACTTGTTTAACGATAGTTAAACCCGTTGAACGATTGTTAAACAGGTTTAATGAACGGAAAAAAAATTATAACGTTCGTTAACCTTGTTTAACAATCGTTAAACAAGATTAACCGGTCGTTAAACAAGCTTCTTATTTTTTCCCCTTAAGGATTGTTAAAGTTTTTAATGTATAGTTGTTCGCCTGTGTACAAAAAACAATTTTAATGATCGTTAAGCAATCTTAACAATCGTTAGATTTGTGATTTTTTTTACATTGTTGCGCTAACGAGTGTTATCTGAAAAATAAATAATATATATAGCTTCACGTTCCAATGTAAAAACTAAAGAGTTTTAACTTGTCAAAAAAAAAGGTAAATGTAAATTCATAGAAAAAGATAAGAGTAAAACCGGGCCCATTGAGACTCATTTATACTAAAATAACAAGGTTTATGTACATGCCAACAAAACTTGTCAAATTGGTATAATAAGGTGAGAAAGAGGGCCTATGGAACATAGTTTGAAATTCTAGAGAGGTGTTTTTTTAAATGCTTGTTCATAAAAAACACGAGTGATCTTTTCTACATATTTTATTTTCTATAATATGATGTTGACTTCAAGTATATAACCTTGAAATTGTATGTTCTATTTTGAAAGTTGAAACAAAACACCTAAAAACTTTGAATCAAACTTAAAGTATTACATTTAGATGAAAATACATATTTTATTTCCCTCTTTGTTCTGATTCTTGTCATCATGTCCTCAAACTGTAATTGATCATTCTTGTCTTTTTAATTGGATGATATATATTTCAGCATGTCGAAATAAAAACTTAAAATGTTATATATTTCTGAAATTTATCTTATTTTATTTATTTTTTGGTAAATTATGATATTTTAGGTGAAGGTCAAACATAACAGCCCACAAGTTGTTTTGATTCACCATTTTGTCATAACAACTTCAACCCTGCAACATGTGGGTACATATGCGACACAAATTACGACTCTCCTATTTATCGTTGTGACGGCAATAATTGTTGTTGCTATAAGTCATGATTCATGAATATTTTCATAATCATTTATAATAATATGTAAGAAAGATTGATTGAGATTAATAATATATATGTCATTATTTGATGTCTTATATATTGAATCTTGAATAAAACATTATATATATATATATATTATCTTGTTCTTCAAAATATATATCATAATATATATGTTATCAAATTAGGATTATACAATTATACTAGTATTTAATTAGAAGAACAAAATTATATTACTATAATAATGATAATTCATAAAAAAAAATACAGCTATAATACTTATAATAATAACAATAATAATAGTAATTGTAATACCCTGTATTTAATGGATCATGAAATTAATTGATTTCATGAGTTCAAGTAAAATGTTATAAATGTTATGCTACAATCATTTTTAATTTGACGTATTATGTTAAATGAGTCATTACTTTTGGAATGATAGCGAAAGATATATCATGGTTTTTGTTAGTGATATGAACGGCATTTTAATAAAATAAATTTTATTTTGGAGATGAAAATCCGGTGAGAAATTATATGAAGGAGTTTCATCCATGTCAACGGAATAAGGTCAAAACAAGCTAAATAATTTTTTTCTCTTTTCCATATATACTTCCACCTTCCTTCTCTCCGTACACTCTTGAACTAGTGTAATTTTATTTTGGAGATGAAAATCCGGTGAGAAATTATATGAAGGAGTTTTTGAATAATAACATGTTATATGTATATATATTAGTTTCGATAAAAATTGGACAAATATTATATGATATTTATAAGTAAAAAGTGGAAATATAGGTTATTTTACAAATATCAAAATATTTATTGAAAATAAATACCTAATTTTAAAGAGTAATTTTCTTAATGTTTTATAATATATCTTTACTTATTTATGGAAGAAACTTCTTTTATAATATCGTAGGTGCTTATATTATTTTAATAATTTTAATGATAGATTGTTTGTTGATCGAGAGATTAAGTAATAACATTAATAAATTTTAGTTATGAATTTGTATTTTAGTTTGATAACTCTTTTTTTTAAAATTATTGTAAGAGCCTTAGTTTTGGGAGCTAGTTTTGGTCTTAGCCGCCCCCGCGGGTCTGTGAGGCCGCCCCTGCGGCTTCCCTGTTGTTCCGCCCCTGCGGCCAGGAAATCCACCCCTGCGGTTTCCGGCGGCTGCAGCCGGTTTTGTTGACCCTTTGACCCGTGCTTTACCTTACCTTACCTCCTTCGTTCCACCTTGCTGAGCAAGGGTTCCTCACATTTCCAATCCAGTTTCACGTCCTTCTTGCTTCTTCTTCTTCTCCTTGAGCTTGAGTTGGTTTTTCCCTTGAGTTGGTAGAGTTGTGTGTGTGGTGGTGTGGTTGTTGATGCTAGTTGTGGTTGCTGAGCTTGTGAAGCCAGCTGAGTAGTGCTTATGCTTTTGCCTGCCTAGACCTTCAGCAGTGGTAAGTCTTCTTCTCCTTCTTCTCTTCCTTCTTCTTTTGCTTCTTCCTTTCCTAGCTTAGGATTAGATGCTTTGAGCATAGGATGATTTTGATATGTGTATGTTTATGCCTGTGTATGAATCTGGAAGAGAGTAGACGTGAGTTGATCACGTGAAGAGCTAAGGAGAAGCCACGAGTTTGCTTTCTGCGTTGTCGCCGCCGCTGCGGCCGAGAGTCACCGCCCCCGCGGTTATCGTGTCACAGCGCCTGCGTCGTGTCAGCGGCGTGCCTGCGCTTGCCAGCGTTCCTTGTCACCACCCCTGCGGATTTTACCTGCCGCGCCTGCGGTGATCTTCTCCGCCCCTGCGTCCTTAGTTCACGCAAGTGCGTCTTGTCCCGGGACTACCTATAGTTAGGTAGTTCCTTTCCTTTCTAGTATGAGGAGCTTAGTACCATGCTAGGATTCAGATGTTGACGAGTATGATATGGAATTGCCGGTTAGGGCTTTGAGGTTTACGAGTTGGATACGATCTCTTATGGATCCCTTGGGTCTAGGTGTGACCCTTTGTGTGATAAGAGTTTGATATCTATGTATGCCTTGTATAGGCCGTGTTATCCTCTAGTTGGAGTGAACTGAGTTGAGGGTTGATCCAGTGAGACGACTACGAGGATGAGGTAAGTCCGTGGGACTTACTTAGTTGCCATTCCTTTATAGGATGTTGTGCATGAGTGGTGGGTGTTATATGTTTATAGCATGTGTTATGATGGTCACCGACCTATGATGTATTGATTGCCCATTGTAGGGCTGTGACAACTTTTCCATTCATCCCGCTGGGAGTTGGGGGTTCTCTGTGGTCAGGCCAGACCTGGTAAACGGTTCGGGCACTCTCCATTCCCTTAGGGTACACGGGGAGGTGTTCCAGGCACCATTCCAGCTGGTTATAGTACCCAGAGGCGAGGGTTATATTCCTCGTGTCACTTATGTTTATACGGATATTATATACGAGTTGATTTCTGGACTTTATAAAGATAATGAACCGGGTAAATGTATGGAAGCATGATGATGTGTTAAGATTTCTGATGTGTGTTTGTGCTCTAGCATCTTTCTATATTTGTGTATGGTTAGCTAACGGTTTCATACCGTGTTGTAGACACTTGGCAGGATAGGAGAGCTGCAGAGTGATCCAGAGTGGGTGATCCGCTGAGGGCTCCGTACACTGGGGCGGTATCGGGGATTTGGGATATTTTGTTGTACAGTTTAGTTTGTTTGTACTCAGCGCTACATTGTATTACCTTTTTGGATATATATATATATATATATATATATATATATATATATATATATATATATATATATATATATATATATATATATCAGTTTCATGTTTTGTTTTAATCTATTGGTGCCTTGTTGTAAGATCTGTGAAATTGTTGTCAGACTAGGGTCAGGATCCATTGTGAGATCCTAGCCCAGTAGCACTCCGAGTCCTACGGATTTGGGGTGTTACAATTATATATTTTTAAAACAATGATTTGTAATATTTAAGATAACTGAATTGTAAAAGAAGTAAAAGATTAAAATAAAAAATAACAATGTTTAATATGAACCCAACAATATCTCTTTATTAATTAGAAATTAATTTAAATTATTGAAAACAAATTTATGATTAAAAAAATGTTCAAATCATCAATTAACTTTATTAAATGTTCTAATTATTAATTAACTTAATTAAAAGATTAACTTTGTTAAGTGTTCTAATTATTAATTAACTTAATTTACTTCTAATTATTTTTTTATTAAAAAGATTTTGTGGGGCTTCCGGAACTGTGGTGTTGACACGTGACAAAAATTCCTCTGCTTTAATAGAACTAGTGTAATACCCGCATCTTGTGCGGGTTTTGAATAATATTGAGGTAGTTGTGTTACTATGTTATTGTATATTGTTATTGTTATTTAAATCACATATAAATATATTTATAAGTAAATATTTATTGATTAGGATAAAATGAAACAAATATTAGATGATATTTGAAAAATTAATAATAAAATAAACAACAAATAAGTTATATAGACTTGTTAAGTAATTAAGTAAAATCAATAATATACTAAATTACTTGTTTAAGATAAAAATTAAAAATCAATATATTTGTTCCTTCTTTTTTTTTTTTACAAATAATAGATTAACATCAAAGAAATTAAGCTAACTTTTAAAATAAATAAATTAAAAGATATTAATTACCAAAGTTAACGTAAATTAATTATACTATTATAAAAAGAAATGTCTAGAACATCATAAAATGATGTCATTTTTCATGTACACCTTTCTCGTACCTCTAAAATGTAATTTTAATGACATTGCAAACACAATTCATTTTTCATGTCCACCTTTTTTATACCTCTAAAATGTCATCAAAATGACATTGTAAACACAATTTTAATAAAAATTATGTGGGCTAATTTTCATAATATTCGGTAGTATAATCTTTTAAACTAAATTGTTCACATAACATCAATTCAATCTATAGCTTGTATTTTGTAAGAGCCTTAGCCTTTGGAGCCATTTTTGGCCTTAGCCGCCCCGCGGATTTAGGGAGCCGCCCCTGCGGCTCAGGGAACTGCCCCTGCGGTTTTTTGCGGCTGCAGCCGACTTTGTTGACTCTTGACCCGTGCTTTACTCTCTTCTCTTCTTAGCCTTTTCCTTTGCTTCCTGAGCAATGGTTACTTCATTCCAGCCTTCTTCACCTTCTTCTTCTTGCCTCCTTCTCCTTCTTGATCTTGTGCTTGGATTTCCCTTGGTTTGAAAGAGGTTTTGTGTGGCCTTGTTGAGGTTGATGCTAGTGGATGTTGTGCTAAGCTTGAGAGCCAGATGAGGTACTGTCTTGGATCATTCCCTTGCCTAGACCAGCAGTGGAGTTAAGCTCCTTGCTTCTCCTTCCTTTCTTCTTCTTTGATTCCATTCTTCATCCCTAGCTTAGGATTAGATGTGTGTGAATGTATGTTGATGTTGGATTGTGTATGTTTATGCATATGTATGATTAATGGTTGATGAAGACGTGATTCCATCACGTGAAGAGCCGAAGAGGAATCGCGGGATCACATTCTGCACCGTCGCTGCCCCCGCGTTCCAGTACCGTCACCCCTGCGGGAGCCTTGTTACCGCACCCGCGCCCGGAAGCTGCTGCCCCCGCGGCCACGGTCCCAGCGCCTGCGCCAACGCTTGCCTGCGGCCCCTGTCACCGCGCCTGCGGCCGAGCCTTGCCGCGCCTGCGGTTTGCCTTGTTCCGCCCCTGCGTCTTTCCGTTCCGCAGGTGCGTCTTGTACAAGATCTACTTAGAGTAGTATGATCCTTTCCTTTCCTAGTATGAGCGGGTTAGTAGCATGCTAGGTATGTGTATGAGGATAGAGTGATGAGGATTGTGATATATCGTTTATGCCGGTTATGGCTTTGAGGTTTATGAGTTAGGATATGATCCTTATGGATCCCTTGGGTCTAGGTGTGACCCCTTGATGAATAGGAGTTGATATCTTGTTATGCCTTGTTATTAGGCAGTGTTGATCTCCAATGTTGGAGCTGATCAGGTTTGAGACTACTACGAGGTTGAGGTAAGTCCATATGACTTACTTAGCTACCATCCTTATATTGGATGTATGCATGAGTGGTGTGTGGTATATGCTTGATAGCATGCGTTATTGTTTATTACCGACCTATGGTATATTGATTGCCCATTGTAGGGTCGTGATAACCTTTCCCATTTCATCCCGCTGGGAGTCTGGGAGGTTCTCTATAGTTAGGCCAGATCTGCTATACGGGATGAACTCCTTCATCACTCCCATAGGGTATACGGGAAGGAGTGCCGGAGCCACACCAGCTTGCTAATAGCGATCAGAGGCGAGGATTATATTCCTCGTGTCACATATGTTTATATATACTTATTTATACGACTTGAGTGTTGGACCTTATAAAGATAATTAACCGGGTAAATGTGTGATAGCATGATGATATGTTTATTATTCCTGACGTGTGACTGTGCTTATGCATCTCTATATATATGTGTATGGTTAGCTAACGGTTTTATACCGGGTTGTAGATCCTTTGCAGGTTAGGAGAGCTGCAGAGTGATCCAGAGAGGTGATCCGCTGAGGGCTCCGTACACTGAGGCGTTATCGTAGGATATGGGACATTTCATATGTACATTTTATGTTACTTTTGTACTCAGCGGTACTTCTGTATTACCTTTTGATATATATATATATATATATATATATTAGTTTTATGTTTTGGATTTAATCTATCTGGGCCTTGTTGTAAGATCCAGTGAACTTGTTGTCAGGCTAGGGTCAGGATCCATTGTGAGATCCTAACATAGTAGCGTCTCGAGTCCTACGGATTCGGGGTGTTACAAAGTTGGTATCAGAGCCCAGGTTGACAACAATGGCACTTGTAATCTGCGATAAAGGTCGAATAGATAAATAAACAGAACCCGAAAGGGGTCTGACTTTTCAAAAGGTTTTGGTTTTGAAATGAGTACAAATGTTTTGGGATATCGTGTACGTGAGCCATCGCCCTTCGTAAGATCTCGACAGTATAGATATATATAGATATTCTGTTGTGATTGATTTGCTATATATCTAAACATATGGCATACATATAGCCTTCTAAGTTAGGTCTACGTCTTCTGCAGATGGTTCAGACTAGAGCATTACCTGCAACTAGACGAGGTAGAGGTAGAACCCCTCTAGGTAGAGGACGGGGTAGGACTCCTGCTGGCGGCTCACATGCAACGGGAGAGATTCACGAGGAGGTTGTTGAGAGTGCCGTTCCTGAGACTGGGAACGATGTAGCTGAGAGACAGGGGTCATAGAGAGCCCAATCTGGTGATTCTGATCGCGTCTCCATGGGGAGTCAGAGTTCCGTGCTTATATCAGACGAGTAGAGGAGGCTGCTAGAGCCGGTAGACGTGCCCCAAATCTACGGGCACAGGAGGGACCATCTGAGAGATCCCACGGAGTGACTCAGGTGCCAGCTGTACAAGCACATGCTGCTGAGATTCCTCAGGTTCGAGAGGAGCATCGAGGGCCTCGACCAGATACCTGGTTGAAGGCATTTCACCAGATGGGTGTACCCCCTTTCACTGGGAAGGTGGGGTTAGAGGTTGAGCTCTGGATTGGACATGTGGACTCAGCTTTGGAGTCCATTAGATGTCCAGTAGACAGACAGATCGAGTTGGTGCAGACTTTATTCCGGGACTTGGCACGGCACTGGTGGAGATCAGTACGGGGTCAGGTTACTAGTTATGAGCATATGAGACTATGATCAGAGAGCGTTTCTTCCCTGCCTCACTGAGGAGGGAGAAACTGCGGGATTTTGTGGAGGCTGGGTTTGATGATGTACCAGTCTCCGAGGCTATTAGGAGATTTCAGGAGGAGGTGGCATTGTTGGGTCCAGCTGCACCTTCTACAGATCAACATGTGTATCCGTTCTCCCGACGACTGAGGGATAGTACCCGGACCTATATGGCGGGATTTCATTGTGAGACTCTTATGGATTATCAGGACAGAGCTTCCGACTATGAGAGGGAGCGAGCTGGTCAGAGGAGAGCATCTCAAACCGGAGGGTCTGAGAAGAGGTAGCGTACTAGGCAGACCAGTGGTGCTGCTAGTGTTTGATGAGGTCAGAGACGCCAGAGTCATCCCTCATCTGCACCAGTTGCAAATAAGGGACGTCAGTGTTATAACTGTGGAGATCCAGGACATATGAGGCCAGAGTGCACGAGGCCACTAGTGACTTGTTACACCTGTGGTAGACAAGGTCACAGAGCTGTGTACTGCCGACAGGGCGGAGTTTCATCTCAGCAGGGTTCTTCCCCTGCCAGTGTAGCGGGAGGTGGGCAAAGGTCACCTCAACAGCAGCAGATACAGGGACAACAGAGAGTCCCAGATCGCCCTACGACTCAAGGATCTACTCCTGGGCCGAGTAGAGGCAGAGGTCGTGGTGGGAGCACCACTGATACTAGAGGACCACAGGGTCGAGTATTTGAGCTGAGGAGTGCAGATGAGCCAGTTGCACCAAATGCTACAGGTACCATTCTGATTCATGGTTTACCTGTTAGAGTCTTATTTGATATTGGTGCAACGCATTCTTTTATTTCTGATGCATGTGTAGAGCGTCTGAGTCTAGATATGGTTGAGGGGATGCCCTTTATTATAGGTTACCCGATGGTGGTAGGGTCAGAGGTACCCGTGAGATTCATGGTTGTCCCATTTCTGTAGGGACTCGTGTGTTACTAGTTGACTTCTTTGTCATGCCATTAGAGCATGAATAAGTCATTCTAGGTATGGATTGAATGGATAGACATTCTGCAGTCTTAGATGTAGGTAGGAGGACTGTTACCCTCTCTACCGAGTTAGGTCAGATAGAGGTTTTCCGGGGTTGGAACCTTGGAAGGACAGGCACGTTATCAGTGCGATACAGGCAGCTAGACTGATTGCACAGGGTTGTGAGGCCTTCTGGTGTTATGCCATGAAGGAGGGGGAGAGTTCAGCATTAGAGGATATCCCAGTGGTCTGTGAGTTTACGGATGTGTTTGATGAGCCGTCCAGTTTCCCGCCTCAGAGGAGTGTGGACTTTAGTATTGATTTAGAGCCTGGTACGAGACCGATCTCGAAGGCCCCATACCGGATGGCGTCTATCGAGATGCTGGAGCTGAAGAAGCAACTCGAGGAGTTGGCTGAGAAGGGTTTTATTCGCCCTAGCGTATCTCCATGGGGAGCACCTGTCCTCTTCGTACGGAAGAAGGACGGATCGTTGAGACTGTGCATAGATTACAGAGAGCTGAACAAGGTGACCATTGCCGCGTATTAATGATATTTTAGTGTACTCTCGCAGCAGAGAGGAGCATGCAAGACAGTTGAGGATTGTATTGCAGGTTGTACGGGATAGAGAACTGTATGCTAAGTTCTCTAAGTGCGAGTTCTGGATGCCAGAGGTAGCATTCCTGGGTCATGTGGTATCAGCTGAAGGAATCAAGGTGGATCCGGAAAAGATCGAGGCAGTAGCAACTTGGACGACACCGACGAACGTCAAGGAAGTACGTAGTTTCCTTGGCTTAGCCGGTTATTACCGACGCTTTGTGGAGGGATTTTTTGTGATTGCCCGTCCACTGACGAGTTTACTGAGGAAGACTACCAGATTTGTATGGTCTGATCAGTGTATGCAGAGTCTTGAGGAGCTGAAGAGACGTCTGACTTCTGCTCCTATTTTGGCACAGCCAGAGGGTGCCGAGGATTTTGTAGTATACAGTGATGCATCCAAGCTAGGCTTAGGATGTGTGTTGATGCAGCGAGGTAGAGTGATTGCTTATGCATCTCGACAGCTGAAGACGTATGAGGAGAACTACCCGACTCATGATCTGGAGTTGGCAGCGATAGTTCATGCCCTGAAGATCTGGAGACATTACCTGTATGGTGCTACATGTCAGATCTTCACAGACCATAAGAGTCTGAAGTACATTTTCACGCAGCGGGAATTGAATAACCGCCAGCGTAGGTGGCTCGAGCTGATCAAGGATTTTGATCTGGAGATTTTGTACCATCCAAGCAAGGCGAACGTTGTCGCCGACGCCCTGAGCAGGAAGACGCCTCGAGAGCAGGCGGTTGTGAGATTGACAGTTCAGCATCAGTTACAGAGAGACCTGATCTAGTTAGAGTTGGACATCCAGTTTCCTGATGAGGATGCCCAACTGCGTACGTTAAAGGTTCTTCCTGATTTGTTGGGTGAGATCCAGCAAAAGCAGGAGACCTGCCCGACACTGATGAGGATACGAAATAGGATGTCTCAGGATGAGGCACCACAGTTCCTGCTAGGAGCAGATGGAGTATTGAGACGCCGAGGTCGCGTTTGTGTACTACTGATGCGGATCTACGTCAGAGGATTTTACAGGAGGCTCACTGTACGCCTTATTCAATACACCCAAGTACGAGTAAGATGTACCAGGACTTGAGACGTTTATATTGGTGGGGAGGGCTGAAGCCCGATGTGGGCAGACTTGTAGCGCAGTGTGCGACCTGTCAGCAGGTCAAGATAGAGCATAGTAGACCTGGAGGTGAGCTCCATCCACTTCCTGTTCCACAGAGGAAGTGGGAGGACGTCACCATGGACTTTGTGACTGGGATGAGACTGAGCCGGTGTTTTGATGCTATCTGGGTTATAGTGGACAGATTGACGAAGACGGCACGTTTCATTCCTATTCGGGAGACGTGGCCGGTGAGCAGATTAACTGAGGAGTACACTAGGCAGATAGTGAGATTCCATGGTGTACCGAGGACGATCGTCTCAGATAGAGATGGACGATTTACCTCGAGATTCTGGCAGCAGATTCAGACTGCCCGGGGGACGAGTTTGCACTTCACGACTGCGTGTTGACGGATCAGACCCTGGAGGATATGCTGCGAGCTTGTGTGTTGGATTGGGGACAAGTGTGGACGGATCATCTCCCACTTGTTGAGTTGTCATACAACAGCAGCTGGTATGCATCTATTGGGATGGCCCCATATGAGGCACTGTATGGGCAGAGATGTCGTACCCCGTTATGCTGGGATGAGCAGAGCAGTGTTAGTGTCTGACTCCTGATCAATTTCAGGATGATGTTGCTCGAGTAGCACTGATTAGAGAGCGGATGCTGTCTGCACAGAGCCGTCAGAAGTCATATGCAGATAGGAGGCGTAGACCTCTAGAGTTCAGAGTGGGAGCCCATGTGTGGCTGAGAGTGTCTCCAACACGAGGTGTTAGACGTTTTGGCATTAAGGGGAAGTTAAGCCCCGATATGTCAGACCGTTCGAGATTCTGGATCGGGTTGGGAGCGCAGCTTACAGGTTAGCCTTGCCTCCGAGATTAGAGGGTGTTCACCTTGTGTTTCACATGTCTCAGCTGAGGGAGTACATACCAGATCCGAGACATATAGTGAGTTATGATGATTTGGTGGTTGAGCCGGACCACACTTTTGTTGAGCATCCGATTGCAGTTCTAGAATGAGATATGAGACGTCTGCGTTCGAAGGACATTCCTATGCTGAGGATACAGTGGTCGAGACGAGGACCTGATGAGGCTACCTGGGAAACTGAGGATAGTATTCAGAAGAACTATCCAGAGTTTTATGCCGAGATAGATGTACCAGTAGGATCGACGAGTAGATCTTAGTACTATCTTGGTGATGTTATGCTTATGTGCTTATGTGTTATGATGTGTTTATTTTCGTACTAGCTATGATGTGATATATGATCTTAGTAGATCTTGTTGTACTAGTACGACTAATATTTATAGATGGAGATAGTTCTTTCCTCCATGCTATTGTGATACGATTAGGATTTAGCTGGAGATGGTTATTCCTCCATGCTATTTTGATGGACATAGTATTGCTGGAGATGTTTTTCCTCCATGCCCTTCTGTTATGATGATGATGATACGGCTAGAGATGTTTTTCCTCTATGCCTTTGCGATGTGATGACGATACGGCTAGAGATGTTTTTCCTCTATGCCCTTGTGATATGATTACAGTTTGGCTAGAGATGGTTTTCCTTTATGCCTTGGATAGTATAGTGATCTTATGACAGAAGATGATGAGTTCCTCCATTATTGTGCTTGAGGTTATAGAGTGATATAGTTGATACCATATGTGCGGAGATGTGATACCTCCGATAGAGAGAGTTGTACCTCGGCTTTTGAGTCCGAGTGATTTGAAGATTTCACAAGTTTCGGGACGAAACTTGTTTTTAGGGGGGAGAGATGTAAGAGCCTTAGTCTTTGGAGCCATTTTTGGCCTTAGCCGCCTCCGCGGGTTTAGGGAGCCGGCGCCCCTGCGGCTCGTGCTGTTTTCCGCCCCTGGGTTTCTTGCGGCTGCAGCCGACTTTGTTGACTCTTGACCCGTGCTTTACTCTCTTCTCTTCTTAGCCTTTTCCTTTGCTTCCTGAGCAAGGGTTACTTCATTCCAGCCTTCTTCACGTTCTTCTTCTTGCCTCCTTCTCCTTCTTGATCTTGTGCTTGGATTTCCCTTAGTTTGAAAGAGGTTTTTTGTGGCCTTGTTGAGGTTGATGCTAGTGGATTTTGTGCTGAGCTTGAGAGCCAACTGAGGCACTGTCTTGGATCATTCCCTTGCCTAGACCAGCAGTGGAGGTAAGCTCCTTGCTTCTCCTTCCTTTCTTCTTCTTTGATTCCATTCTTCATCCCAATCTTAGGATTAGATGTGTGTGAATGTATGTTGATGTTGGATTGTGTATGTTTATGCATATGTATGATTAATGGTTGATGAAGACGTGATTCCATCACGTGAAGAGCCGAAGAGGAATCGCGGGATCACATTCTGCACCGTCGCCGACCCGCGTTCCAGTACCGCCACTCCTGCGGGAGCCTTGTCACCGCACCCGCGCCCAGAAGTTGCCGCCCCCGCGGCCACGGTCCCAGCGCTTGCCTGCGGCCCCTGTCACCGCGCCTGCGGCCGATCCTTGTCGCGCCTACGGTTTGCTTTGTTCCGCCCCTGCGTCTTTCCGTTCCGTAGGTGCGTCTTGTACAGGATCTACTTAGAGTAGTATGATCCTTTCCTTTCCTAGTATGAGCGGGTTAGTAGCATGCTAGGTATGTGTATGAGGATAGAGTGATGAGGATTGTGATATATCGTTTATGCCGGTTATGGCTTTGAGGTTTATGAGTTAGGATATGATCCTTATGGATCCCTTGGGTCTAGGTGTGACCCCTTGATGAATAGGAGTTGATATCTTGTTATCCCTTGGGTCTAGTAGCATGCTAGGTATGTGTATTAGGCAGTGTTGATCTCTAGTGTTGGAGCTGATCGGGTTTGAGACTACTACGAGGTTGAGGTAAGTCCATAGGACTTACTTAGCTACCAACCTTATATTGGATGTATGCATGAGTGGTGTGTGTTATATGCTTGATAGCATGCGTTATTGTTTATTATCGACCTATGGTATATTGATTGCCCATTGTAGGGACGTGATAACCTTTCCCATTTCATCCCGATGGGAGTCTGGGAGGTTCTCTGTTGTTATGCCAGATCTGCTATACGGGATGGACTCCTTCATCACTCCCATAGGGTATACGGGAAGGAGTGCCGGAGCCACACCAGCTGGCTAATAGCGATCAGAGGC
This sequence comes from Fagopyrum tataricum, assembly GCA_002319775.1. Taxonomy (NCBI): domain Eukaryota; kingdom Viridiplantae; phylum Streptophyta; class Magnoliopsida; order Caryophyllales; family Polygonaceae; genus Fagopyrum; species Fagopyrum tataricum. The sequence goes on along the minus strand of CM008286.1, from coordinate 48,289,161 downwards.
GAGGATTATATTCCTCGTGTCATATATGTTTATATATACTTATTTATACGACTTGAGTGTTGGACCTTATAAAGATAATTAACCGGGTAAATGTGTGATAGCATGATGATATGTTTATTATTCCTGACGTGTGACTGTGCTTATGCATCTCTATATATATGTGTATGGTTAGCTAACGGTTTTATACCGTGTTGTAGATCCTTTGCAGGTTAGGAGAGCTGCAGAGTGATCCAGAGGGGTGATCCGCTGAGGGCTCCGTACACTGGGGCGTTATCGTGGGATATGGGACATTTCATATGTACAGTGTATGTTACTTTTGTACTCAGTGGTACTTCTGTATTACCTTTTGATATATATATATATATATATATATATATATATATATATATATATATATATATATATATATATATATATATATATATATATATATCATGTTTTGGATTTAATCTATATGTGCCTTGTTGTAAGATCCAGTGAACTTGTTGTTAGGATCCAATGTGAGATCCTAGTCCAGTAACACCTCGAGTCCTACGGATTCGGGATGTTACATATTTTTTGTTACAATTGATAGATTATGAGAATTGAGAGATCATAGAGATCGAGAGAGAAAGATGATCATGAAAGATCAAGAGAAGAGAGAGATAGATGATTTGTGTAAGAATTGTGAATGAAGAAAGTCTTTTTAAAAAATTTATTAAACATTTGAACAAATTGTCATGTATTTGAAAATTTTAGTTATGTCTATCTTGAAGTTCATTATGAAATATTAGATATACTTGATTTGATATGTTACGTATGAACTTTTTTTTTGTGTGGTTTGATGTTGAAATTAGTATATCTTTTATGAAAAAGAATTGTATATAATAAAAGTTGTGCTTTGACGTGTATTATATTTTTTAATTGTAAACAAACCAAATTATGTATATATGTACAATTGTTTTTTCTTTTTTTACTTTCGTAAAATCATGTTTTGTATAAGTTGATCATATAGTTGATAAATTTGGAATATAATTGACAAATAACTATAGTAGAATAAATAAGTGATTTTATATTATTTTTATTATTTAAAGTTTAATTATATAGTCGTTTTTTAATTATAAATGTCATATAAAGAAAGAAGATCTAGTGTTCAACAAATATTTATATATAGAAAAGTTTGGCTTTTAGCTTTTTAGAAATCAAATTTTGAACAATTTGTATAAAAAGTTGAACAAAATGGACTTTACAGTTAAACAAATTAATGTATTTATATTATTTTCAGGATTAATTTATTAATTTGTTCTCAAATTTATATTTAAAAATTTTGTTTTTACTTTTCACAAAATAAAATTTTAAAAATTGACTTTATAGTTGATGAAATCTGTATTTTATATTATTGTTGTTCAGAATTCAACTTTATAGTCGTTTTTTCAATCCTAAATAGTTACATATTAAGAAAATAGAGATATTGTTTAACAAATTTTGTATATAGTTGATCATAAATACTAGGATAATTAGGGCTAAAAGTTACGCTATGAGTGCTACACCTATATTTTATTGAATTATATTATAATGAATTTTTCAATAACAATATTCATATAATATCATTGTAAAAAACATTTTCCAGATTTGTTGTTTCTAGAAATTTTAAACAATATCTGTTTATATAAAGTCCATTTCATTGAAAAACCAAATATAGTTAAAGTAATATATACCTCATTGTTATATTAAACAAATGGTAAAGTCATATACGATTAATTAGATTTCTACTAATAATGTATTTATTTTAGTAATTATTGTGTATTTTTATAAATATTATATTGTATTGGAAATAAATTTTAATTTTAAAATTTTAGATAAAACTGAGACTAACTTAGAATATTGTATCATAAAGTTGTTAAGATTAATTTTTATTTTACCGGCTTACAATTTTGAAAAACAATATATTGTATAATAATAAAACATAAGGTTTATCATCACTATACTAAGACATCTCCAATATTTTCTTGGCATTCTCATATTAAGACCATTCACTTTTAGTCACATGTTATCTTTAATTGTCTCACCTCATTATTGTTATTTTTATATGAGATTATTCAATATAAATAAAGATATTGATATATATTATATACTAATTTCGGGTAACATGATATTATATTTTTTTTAAAATATTATAATTATAAAATTAAATAATAATTTAATAGATTGATAAGATATACAAAAGCCGGAAATTTTACAAAATTATAATACATGAATATATATATTACAATTAGTGGTCTACGCATTATTCAAAATGAGCATAATTTTATTGATTTTATGATCAAATAATTTAATTTTGAAGATATACTAAATTAAATCTACCAATATTAAAAGGCTAATTCATATTTTAAATAAACTATATTGGGCCATGAGCATGGATTAATTCCTATAGGTCCACTAATCTAATTGGACTAAAGGAAGAGTCTAGATATTACTCTTCTGGAGATTTTTCAAAAGGTTGCAAGGCAGGAACTTGCGTTGCTAATTTAGCACAAACATAAAGATTAGTTCCTAGATTAGTCTAGAATAATTGAATCTAAAATCTACTTTGAAAATAGTGAATGTTGGTTAGTGTTGAGCATATCTAAGTATGTAACGAAGAGTAAGAGGTATTCGATCAATAGGATTTCGCACATTAAAGTGAGGTCGTGTTCGAGTTGTGAGTGCGCAACAAATTACCCGTTTATATATACTCGGTGTGAGTCGGAAAGCACGATTTTCCAAAACAACTAGTATCAGAGTTCAGGTTATGGTGGTGGTGATCGGGTAAAATTTGTTGCTTAAAGAATTTCGTGATTGGATGACGGCCAAGTTAATGAAAGGAGTTGAACATTCCACCCTTCGACGGGAAGATCAACTTCACTTTGTGGAAGTGTACGATTTAAGACCTATTGGTGCAACATGGTCTGATGAAGCTCTAGAGGAAAAGAGGCATAAATTTGTAAGAACCCTAGTCTTTCGGACCGAGATTGGACCTTAGCCGAGATTGGCTTTGGCCGAGTTAGCCTTTCCGCACCCGCGGGCATGACTATCGCCCCTGCGGCTCAGGGAACCGCCCCTGCGGTTTCCGGCGGCTGCAGCCGGTTTTGTTGACTCCTTTGACCCGTGCTTTACCTTTCCTTACTTCTTCCGTTTTACCTTGCTGAGCAAGGGTTTCATCACATTTCCAATCCAGCCTTCACGTCCTTCTTGCTTCTTCATCCCTTCCTTTGATCTTGCTCTTGTTTTCCTTGGAGTTTTGCTTGAAAGTTGTGCTTTGTGGTTGATGATGATGCTAGTGATGTGTATGCTGAGCTTGGAAGCCAGCTACTGATGTGTGTGACCTCTCCCTGTAGCCTAGGATCTTCAGTAGTGGTAAGTTCTTGCTTCTTCTCCTTCTCTTCTTCTTTGTTTCCATCTCCTTAGCTTAGGATTAGATGTTTGGACATAGGATGATGTTGGAATGTGTATGTTGTTGCATGTGTGTGACTTGGTTGAGAGAAGACATTGAATTGATCACGTGAATAGTGAAAGAAGACTCGCGGGGCTACGTTCTGCACTGTCGCCGCCCCCGCGCTTGGAGGTCGCCGCCCCTGCGGAAGCCGTGCCGCAGCGCCCGCGCCAGCGCCTGCGCCGTGCCTGCGTTTGCCTGCAGCCTTGTCACCGCGCCCACGGCTGAGATCCGCCGCGCCTGCGGGTTGCTTGTTCCGCCCCTGCGTCCCTTGTGTCACGCAGGTGCATCTTGTCCCGGATCTACCTAAAGTAGGTAGATCCTTTCCTTTCCTAGTATGAGCGGTAGTAGCATGCTAGGTAACGGATGTTGATGAGTATGATATAGATATGCCGGTTACGGCTTTGAGGTTTACGAGTTGGATATGATCCTTATGGATCCCTTGGGTCTAGGTGTGACCCTTTGTGTGATAAGGAGTTTGATATATATGTATGCCTTGTATAGGCCGTGTTATCCTCCAAATTGGAGTGGACTGAGTTGAGGGTTGATCCAATTGAGACGACTACAATGTTGAGGTAAGTCCGTGGGGCTTACTTAGTTGCCATTCCTTTATAGGATGTGTGCATGAGTGGTGTTTGTTATATGCTTTATAGCATGCGTTATGATGGTCACCGACCTATGATATATTGCTTGCCCATTGTAGGGCCGTGATAACTTGCCCTTTCATCCCGCCGGGAGTATGGAAAGTTCTCTGTAGGCAGGCCAGACCTGGTAAACGGTTCGGGCACTCCCCATTCCCTTAGGGTACACGGGGAGGTGTTCCAGGCACCATTCCAGCTGGTTATAGTACCCAAAGGCGAGGGTTATATTCCTCGTGTCACTTATGTTTATACGGATATTATATACGAGTTGATTGCTGGACTTTATAAAGATAATGAACCGGGTAAATGTGTGAAAGCATGAGGATGTGTTAAGATTTCTGATGTGTGTTTGTGCTCTACCATCTTCTTATATATGTGTATGGTTAGCTAACGGTTATATACCGTGTTGTAGATACTTTGCAGGATATGAGAGCTGCAAAGTGATCCAGAGTGGGTGATCCGCTGAGGGCTCCGTACACTGGGGCGTTATCGGGGATATGGATTCTTTTGTTGTACAGTGTGGTTTTGTTTGTACTCAGCGGTACATTGTATTACCTTTTGGATATATATATATATATATATATATATATATATATATATATATCAGTTTCATGTTTTGTTTTAATCTATTTGTGCCTTGTTGTAAGATTAGTGAAATTGTTGTCAGGCTAGGGTCAGGATCCATTGTGAGATCCTAGCCCAGTAGCACTCCGAGTCCTACGGATTTGGGGTGTTACAAAATTGATGGGAGATGAGAAGTGGAGAAGCATCCGAAGGGAGGCGGTGAGTACAATTTGGTTGGTGTCGTCTCCCGAGATTAAGTACAATGTGTTGATGGAGACCACACCAAAGGTATTGTGGAACAAACTCGAGAGCATATATGTGTCAAAGTCGTTGACCAACTGATTGTACTTGAAGATTCATAGAGCTTTACTTGCTAAAGATGGGGGAAGGAGGTAATCTTCGCAATCACATTAACTCGTTTAATCAACTAGTATGTGAATTATTGAATACAAATGAAAAGATTTGAGAAGAAGTGTATGCGTTGTTGTTGTTAGCATCATTGCCGAAGTCCTACAAGTCCTTGGTGCAAACGTTGCTTGTAGGAAGAAAGTGTCTCACGTTGATGAAGTGACCACTACTTTTGCGGAAAAGTGAGAGGATAATAAAAAATGATGTTACCGACAATGGAGAAGAGCGCATAATAGTTGTAGGGGAGCGAGGATGAGGGAAGAGTCAATCGAGGAGGCAAAATGACATGAGACAGAGATCAGGCTCACAACCGCAGCGAGACTGGAGTGAAGTAGAGTGTTTCTATTGCGGGGAGAAGGGTCACATGCAATCCCGGTGTCCTCATATGAGGGAGGACCTGAAAAGGTTAAAAGAGATGTCTCTAGGAAAGAAGAGAGGGTACTCACACACAAGCGTGGTCAATGAAGTTGATTATGGTGATATTTACTTGCCGATGGGTGAAGAGGTTGCCAAGACAAAGAAAGAGTTGGTGATGGATAGTGTTGCCTCAACGCGTGTATGTGGAGACCCAACATTGTTTGAAACCTGGGAGACTAGTGGAGAGCCTGATCACTTCAACTCAATGAGTATGTTCCATTGACAAACTTGTTATCTCGTTGGGTACGATGACGATGGAGTGGTAAAAGTTCGTCGGCAGAAGAAGATGGTGCAATGTATTCAGGGGAAACACTTGGTGATGTGAGGCCGTAAAGACGAGAAAAATATTTTCGTTTTAGACAGAAGAGCAATGCAAAAAAAAGGTGGTGACGACGGAGCTAAGAAGTAGAAGAAAGTAAGCGGATACAGTAAAGGTATTTAGAATATGAATTAACGGAGAAATTGATAGGCTAATTCCATTTTTTTTAAAACTATATTAGGCAATGAACATGGATTAATTACTATAGCGTCACTAATCTAAATTGGGCTAAAGGAAGAACCTAGATATTACACTTTTCGAGATTCTTCAATGGTTACAAGGCAAGAGTTTGTGATCGTAATTTAGCACAAAGATTAAGATTGGTTCCTAGATTAGTCTAGAATAATTGAAACTAAAATCTACTTTGAAAATAGTGAATGTCGGTTCGTGTTGAGCATATTAGAACCAACCTCTTTTTATATAAATAGCACATGATGTTGTAATGCGAAGTATGTAACAAAGTGTAAGAGGTATCCGATCAATAGACATTTACATATCAAAGTGAGGTTGTGTTTGAGTGTGTGAGTGCGCAACAAATTACTCGTTTGTACATACTCGATGTGAGTCGGGAAAACACGATTTTTCCCAACAAATATTAATCTACTAATGAAAGGTTCAGATCTAAATAAAAAAATTTAAAAAAAAATCCGTGAACCCAAAAAGATAAATTATGCACGCACCTCCTTTTCAGCCTCCCTAAAGAAACATAGAACCTCTCTCTCCAAGAAAACCATAATCACCGCCAAAAAAGTCAAAATCTCTTGCCTTCTCCAAAATAGTCGCAACCATCCTCCTCCTTTACTCATAGTTACAAACCATACTTCCACTTTTAGTATTGACTAAGGTTGTCAATCAATCTGGACCATCATGTTAAAAAAAGCCCTAAAACACAAAGTCTCTAGGAAAATCTAGAAAAGAAGCCCTAAAACGAAGATTGAAAAGCGCCATCCCTGGAGAGAAATAGAATGGTCTAAGGACATCACCTATTCAATCTTCCTTTCCAAAGACTCTAGGGAAATCTAGAAAAGAAAAGTTCTCCACATTTTTAACTTATTCGACAAAAACCCACCTCCTAGTTGAGATTTTTCACTTATGTACTTCCTTGGATATTTCATGATGGACATTACTAGCTAGAGACATCCGAAGTCAAAGAACATGTATTATCCTTTTGTTGATCAATATACTTTTAAGAGGGAGCCTCCAACAAAGCCATAAATTTAAGATTTAACACAATTAAAATTAAAGGGAATAACTTTGTACTTATTAACTAAATGAATCAAATTTGAAAACCACCATAGAACAAGGGTTTAGACCAGTATCAGTTGAGGTGAAACGGACATGATTGTTTCTGACTTCTTCATCTTGATTTCAAGATATACACAAGTTAAAGTTCAACATGATTTTAGAAAAATCAACGTTGTTACATATAATGTTACATATCCCTTCATATTTCCAATTTTTTGAAGAAAATATTTTCATAATATGTTTTGGGGTAAGATTGTAATAATCAGATTTATAACAATACTGCGGCCAACAATACAAAAATCACAATAGCAGACAGAATGAGACTATTTGTAGTCCTTCTCCGCTCACTCTCTGTTCATCGTCCCTCTCCCCTCTCTTGTCTCTCCTCATTTCAACGCCACATGACATCCTTTACCGCCGCCTCCATCAGCCCCTCCACCACCCGAATCGGGTGGATCGGCACCGGCGTAATGGGCCTCTCCATGTGTACACACCTCCTCAATGCTGGCTACCCTATCACAGTTTACACCCGCACCCTCTCCAAAGCCCAACCCCTTGCCTCCCTCGGCGCCCAACTCACCGACTCTCCTGCCTCCGTCGCTTCCAACTCCGACGTCGTCTTCTCCATCGTCGGCTTCCCATCCGACGTCCAATCCGTCCTCCTCGACCCCTCCACCGGCGCCCTCTCCTCCCTCTCCCCCGGTGGAATCCTCATCGACATGACGACCTCCGATCCCTCTCTAGCCGTCTCCGTCTCCGAAGCTGCCTCCTCCAAAGGCTGCTACTCAATCGATGCCCCTGTCTCCGGAGGAGATCGCGGTGCTCGGAACGCCTCTCTGTCGATTTTCGCCGGCGGAGATGAGTCAATCGTCTCCAAATTGGCTCCTCTGTTCAAGCTACTGGGAACCATTTACTACATGGGAGGTCCAGGGAAGGGGCAATTTGCGAAATTAGCGAACCAGATCACCATAGCTTCGACTATGGTGGGACTGGTTGAAGGTATGGTCTACGCTCACAAAGCCGGGCTAGATTTAGGGTTGTTTCTGGAGGCAATTTCAAAAGGGGCCGCTGGTTCGAAATCGTTGGAATTGTACGGTGACCGAATTTTGAAAAGGGATTTCGCTCCCGGTTTCTACGTTGATCACTTTGTGAAGGATTTAGGGATTTGCTTGAAGGAATGTGAGCGAATGGGGATTGCACTTCCAGGTCTAGCTCTTGCGCAACAGCTTTATCTGTCTCTCAAGGCTCATGGCGAAGGTAAGCTAGGAACTCAAGCTCTCATTCTGTCACTTGAGAGGATCAACAATGTCTCCCTTGATCTTGCTAAATAAGTATATCATCGCGAAAATTTCTAATTGCTGTTACATTACTTGTTTGTTGATGAAATGTTGGGTCACCACTGTTCATGCTATTTCGATATCCCAACTTTCGAATTCGTTGGAATTTGCTGTCTACTCAATGATCTTTGTCAAATCTGATGTGTCTTTGTGGTCGAATCTGGATTTTCTGAGGTTGATCATGTTTATCGTTGTTTTCTTCCATTCCATGTTTTGTTTAGCAAATGTAATCTCCGAGTTAAATCTCAGAACAGAACAGATCAGCTTATTGTTGTTTCTTGTTCAATGAAACTTGCACTGCGTTTCAGGTTTACATTTGACTCAGAACTGAAAATCTTTGATTTCTTGCAATTAAGAAATTCTTTGATTTCTTGCAATTAAGAACAGATCAGCTTATCGTTACATTCTGTGATTCAGAATTGAAAATCATCAGTGGCCGCCTGGCCGGAGTTTAAAGAAACTGAATAAAAATGCCTCTTTATTTCTACTGAAAATCATATGAACTTGTTCACTGTCCTAGAAAACCCAAATCCAACAAGATTACCATATAAAATCCCTCTTTCTTATTTTCAGTTACAGGAAACCAGAATTTGCCATTTTTATACTCTTCCTTTCATAGCAATGACTACATCTCTAGGTACTGAGAGTGTGACGCCGCGAGGAGAGAAGCTCCGATACCCGAACCATCGTTGGAGTGCTCGACAACAATGGAGTCCGCGACCTCACTGCCTAGCAGTTCCTTGAGAGTGCTCTCCATAGCCTCACGGAATTCTGTGTAGTGCTCGTACAACCCTCCGTCTAATGCAACCACCGATTTTTGCTTCTCTCCCTCTTTCAGCGTGTCCCTTCCTAGCTTCTTCAGGATGCCCAGGATACCTGCTGCGGAAATGCGGGCCCCACGCGTAGCTACAATGTTGCAGATTTCGACGATAAGTTTCCTCATCTTCAAAGAGGTACCCGTTATCTGATAGCAAAGGTTTAACAAACAAGGATCATGTTAAAAGTTTGTACTGGCGATGAAGTAGTTTTGCGAGAAAGGGTTTTGCGTTTTTACCCCCAAGACATCCCGTAGTTTGTTCGCGACTACTTTCAAATCGGGCGACTTGTCGTTATGCATTGAAGACATGACAGGGGTCCTGCAAGTACATAAAAATAGCGCCATGAGAGTTGATCCAAGTCCAAATACAGCAGAAGACATTGAGGATACCTTAACCTTAAGGTCATAAAGCAGTGATCCTGAGCATTTTGGACCACTTTTGTAATTTTGTTAAATCTTGAGGAATATTCAGATATTATTTTGCTTATAATCATTATTTATAGATTTGTATGTTAAATATATATTAAAGAGTTACATTACAATTCTTGTTTGATTTTTATTTATCCACATATATATATATATATATATATATATATAGTATATATTTAGCTATTTTTTTTAAACGTATATTTTTTAGTTCATTGATAAAATGTTAAATGAGTAAAATTTAGCATAAGATCTTTGCTGATGTGGTGACAAACAAAATTATAAAAGCAGCCTAAGATCTCGTATTTGAGATGCTTGGATAAACATTCCTAATACAAATGCGGATTTGAGCATACCTTAATACAAATGCGGTTTTGAGCTTTGGCGGAACCGTATCACCAAAGAAAGCAGCTTCTTCAGCCATCCTACACAAAACTCTTCTTACAATCTCCCCCAAGTACATTCCAGATATCATTTTCTCAAATATCTGCAAACCAGAGAGTATTAATCATTCACAACATTAGCACTAATGACGAGTGGTAAGAAAAAATCAGTATAACTGATTTACCTGTTCCCCAGGGTTCAAACTCTCAACATCTAGGGCTACATCATACAATGTCAAAGGAAGATGCGATGATCGGAAGTTACCCCATTCCATATTTATTACCTATAATAGAAAGTCAGTGCTTTAGACCCTATCAGTGACATTTTAAGAGCTCTGCTATGTATTTTTGGATCACAAAAATAACAAAAGCTAATAAACAACTTCTCCATATAGACTCGACGAAGAGGAGGAACACGAGCTTACCATCTCGCTAGATTTGGGTAGAAGACCGTGCCACTTTGGGATAGCATGAGCACGTTCTACATAAGCTGCATTCGTTCCAGTACCCAGGATAACTGCAGCAATGACATCTGGGTTAGAGTATCTGCCCCCAGCCAAAGTTCCGACAGTATCATTGACCTGGGTCAAAGTTTAAAGGGACAAACTTAATTAAGTTTGGTAATCTTAAACACCCTGTAAAACCCAGAAGTGAACCAACATTTATTATTTACCAATGCTGTCACACGCATGTCAAGTCCCTTTCTCTCCATTGCTTTTGTTAGCTCTGCCACCACATCTTCTCCTACCTACACAGCATAAATAAGACAATTGGCTTTCAATTCAATGAGCTTTTGAATACTATCATTCATGTAGAGTTTCAAAGGAACTAAGACCATTGGCTTTCAATTCCATGAGAATTTGTCAGATTAACAAGCTACCCAGAACAAAAATTCATCCTTTGTTTCAAGATAGAAGAAATTGCCTCACTTTTCATTGGTTACTTCAACTATCAAATACATACCAAAAGCAAGATCCTAGAAGAATATTCAACTATTTCCACTACAAGTCTACAAGTTAGGTTGTGTTGTAGATCCAGCAATGCCTCAGCGGCCAAAAGCAATGGAGAAGATTTAGGTACAGAATTGCTATTATACAGAAACAAAAAGTTATCCTTTACTTGAAGCAACGGATCTTACCATGTCTTCAATATCAAAACCTTTGGTCCACCTTATGAGTGAACCAGATGAAATTGATGTCTGTTTGACTGGAAAAGAAAATGTAAAGCCTAGCTCTCTCTGCCTATCAGGTGCAGGATGAAGTCCTTCCCCTTCTGTTGCAACAAATTTTGCAAGAGCATCTGCTATGTAGTCAAATAGTTGCTGAAGTTACAGCATCCAAAGAAAGATGATGTTAGGAAGCAATATACAGATAGAAACTGGCAAAAAAAATAAAATAATAATAACACTGCAGATAGATGGTATTTACATCTGCAGTCCCAATCATCAACTCAGGAGGAATTGAAACTTCCTCAAACTCTTGCTTCACTACACGCTGCTCTCTTCCTCCCAACTTTACACGCAGAACCCTGAAGTTAGTGCCACCAAGGTCCAGTGCATAGTACAACCCTTCCTCGTCTCTGCAAAACACATACATAATGGTGAGGAACCATGAAGATAAGTAATTATAGTATAGCAACATCTTTCTAGAGAGTTACATTCAAATTCTCATATGAATATATTGACAATAAAAGATTCTAGATTTTCTCCCTTTTCCGTAGCGAGTTACATTCCTTTTTAATTTTTCTTCTTCAACTTCACTTATAATCTATCAAAGATTCTACATTTTCTCCCTTTTCTGTATCAAAATTTGAATTTTCACATTCTGAAGCTCAATGGATATCCCTGACCGCTGTCCTCTAGAAACAAGTACAGGTGCCAATTTCACAGCATCCAAGCAAACAGAAGACTAGCTCCCATTTACACTAGTGGGAAACAAATAGAGCATGTGACACTATACAGTGATGGGGATGCAGCTAATTAACATGCCATCACTGTAAGTTGTATCGCAATTCATTAATCAATGTAATGGGATGAGGCATGAAGTGTTTCCTTAAATGTTCATTGATACTATATTATGCAAACACCAAAGTTTCAGCTACCTCTACATTGCTTCTTATAAACACCTGGCCTAGAAGAAAGAATTAGGAATATCTATAGTAGTTCTATCATACATATATAGTAGTAGAATAATTTGAATCATCACCAATCCAGAATCACATAGGCATAGTTTAAATGAAGGTAATTACAAGTCCAAGAAGCAAAATGATAAAACTAAGCTAATATAAATCTCAATGAATAATCTGTAGAAGCAAAATTCGATCAGTATAAGTGAAGAAATGACCAAGAGTTATTTCAGTCAAGTACACCCCTCACTAATTGGTTTCACAATCAGGAAAAAGGAGTTCAGAGTTCAACATTGCTTCACTAGTGAGGACGTGAATCACTGAACTTGAATTCAAAACAGACTACTACTTATTGCAATAGATGGATTAGACACACAGAAAACCCTAACATCACATTCATTGATAAGAACAAGTGATTCAAATAGCCACAAAAACCAAATGTGCTATTCCGTTGGCAGATGATGAAATTAAGTGTAAATGATCGGAGATTGTCGAGGGAAATACCCAGTAGGGAGATTATCGACATAGCTGATGAGCATCTTGAGCTTGGATCCACCTTCAGAAGCGAGACCAGCGTGCATCTCAACAGTCATGGCGTCGGCCACCTGTCGAAGCTTGGAGAGAGGGGTGGCACTCTTCTCCTCCAAATCCCTAACAATCGCGGCAGCCCTAGCCCAGCGACCGCAGCTCTTCATCCGCTGTCGGATCAACAGAGCCGCAGCAGCACAGACAGCAGCCGCGCAGATCACAGCGGCACCAACCACTACTTTCTTCCCCATCTCTGAATTTCACCTCCCTGCAAAACCGGAATAAAAAATCTGACAGATAAAATAGCTTGGCAACTCCAAAGTGATGCCGAAAGCGAAAAAAGCGCAGAAAGTAAAGAACCTGATGATATTGGGGAAAGCAAAGAGCTTTTTTTAGGGGAAAGCGGATCAAACTGAAGATATCTGTGGCCTGAACTCAGAGAGGATTCAGAGAAGCTAAGTTGATATGATTTGTGAGAGATAAATTAATGTCTCTATCTCTGTGTTTCCCGATTTCACTCCTCACATTCTTTGAGCTCTGAAACACACCCTCCAATACCCTCAAAACGACAACCTAATTCTGAGCTAAATTGCCATATATGGCACAGAAATGTGTGGTATTTGTCCGATTAGTCTTATATAAAATGCTTGAATTTGCAGCCGAATCCAACTCCACCTGTCCTCCATCATCAATTCATCATCATGGGTGGGTGAACGTGACAATCCATGGATTTTTCCCAAAACAAAGGAATCAGAAATTTTGCAAAGGGAAAGCCTATCTTATTTTTGCTCCACCAACTTGCCGAGTTTGCTTTCAAGGCATTGCATGCAACAGCTGGAATACACATTTATATCCTGCGCTAAATACACCAACATTCTAGTTATACATATTCTTTGTGTTTGGTATAATATCATAGGCCAGGCAAGTATTACTTAGGAATCAAAGTTACAATTGGTCCATATACTTTTAATATTGATATGATTTATTCGCGTATATTATGTTGGTATGTCTATATCCACACAACCCGAGTTCATTTCGAGAGACAATAATGTCTTTAACATACAAAACGATAAGTCTAGAACAAATTTAAGATAAATTACGAAAAAATACAAAACCATCAAATCAAGAGGTATAAAATCAAAATCTAAATATATATATCAACCGTATAAAAAATGAAAGAGCATAGTATATAGGAGGTTTAAAATCTTAGTTAAAAAAAACGATAAAGGTATGGTTTCTCGTAAACCCTTTATTTATAGAAATTTTCGTCCATTTTCGAAAAATAAATGTTATACTTAGAAGAATGGACTTGTATGAAAAAAGATCTTTCTAGTTCTCTACCGGATATTACCGAATTCTTGCAAGTTAATTAGAACTATCTGACTTCTAATTGTTGGCGGAGTTGTGACAAATATTAGAGGTCTGAATTATACAATATGTTCAACGCTTTATATTTTGTAAGAAATGGCATTATCAATTTGCTCTTTGTTGTACAAGGTAATATTATGATGCCTCCTATTTTTCGAATTATAAATTGTTAGTCTTATTTGATAATCAACGTGGAATAATTTATTGGTATAATAGTGCAATGATCGTGCATCTTAGTATATTTCTAAACCCTTCAACTTTACTCATGATCTTAGCACCCACATACCAATAGGTCAACAACTCATCTATTAAAAACATTATAGTTGATCTTAGAACAAAAGGTAAAAAAATATGAGATTTATTTAATCTTCAAATCTTCTATTTATACAAGTTCTCAAACTTGTAACCTTATTTGATAACTGATGTGGGACAATTTAGCAAAATACTTTAAAATATAAAAGAATTAAAAACTTTGTAGAAATAAATGATTTATAAAAATAATTATAAACAAAAAAAAAATTTTAAATTAAGAAAATATTTAATACCGAAAAGATATGACTTTGTTAAATTATATAATAATAAATTGGAACTACAATTAAAAAATCGTTACTACAAAATCATTAATTTTTTAATAATTCTATAACAAAGGCATCTTTCCTTTGTCATTATTTAGAAACAAGTTGACGTGACAGTTGTTGGACAAAGTGGTGTTAGTCTCCTCTAATTTGCTTTAGTACCATAACTAGAACAAAATTTGAAATTGCATGAATAACCATAAACTTTTCAACATTTCAAAACTAACCAATATATATATTCTAAAATTGCAACTTCTTATTCTATCCCAATAACTACAAAACTCTCGCATGTGCAAATCCTTCGAATTCACTCAAATCCTATTATCTTCTTCCAAATTAAACAAATTTTGGCTTCTTTCAAGTTCATTCAAGGTGAAAAACACTCGACATGGAATAGAGCAATTCATGATAATGTCCTTATTGCTCATGAAATTTCCCATTGTTTTAGATCAAAAAAATTAAAAGAAAAGAAGGTTTTATGGCATTAAAACTCGACATGGAAAAAACTTATGATAAACTAGAATGGAACTTCCTTAGGGCAGTTCTACACAAATTCGGTTTTGGAGAAAAAATCAGGAACTAGATTAACAGTGTATAACAACTGTTTCTTACTCCATATTAATAAATGACTCACTGACTAATATATTCTCCCCTCAAAGAGGTCTCCGTCAAGGAAATCCACTATCACCGCTTCTCCTCAATTTGGGAGCTGAAGTTTTAGCTAGAAACATACATAAATTATTGCGCAAGTAATTAACTACCACAAATCTGCTTTCCAAACAACTAAAAACGTTGATCCAAGCAATAAAAGAAGGATCCAAGTGCATCTAGGCAACACGACATCCACTAATCTTGAATAGTATCTAGGTTGTCCTATTATTAATGGGAGAGTAAACAAGGATATCTTTAATTCTGTTATCCAAAAATCTAAACAACAACTTACAAAGTGGAAAGCTTCCTCTCTCTCGCAAGAAGGAAGATCAACATTAATAAAAGCAAATCTCAATGCTAAACCCAGCTACATCATGCAGGCATTCATGCTTCCTACGACCATTCACAACAAACTAGATCGAATTAATAGAAATTTCTTCTGGAATAAGGGACCAAATTACCACCCACTCATTAGCTGGGACAAAATATGTAAGCCAAGATCTCTAAGAGGTACCGGAATTAGAAAAGCCGAAGATATGAACAAAGCACTACAAATGAAGCTTTTATGGAAAATAATGGTTGAGCCTGAGAATATTTGGGTCAAAATAATAGAGAAAAAATACTTAAGAGGGGACGCTTATGGAAGTATAAATGTGGAAAAAACACTTCTTGGCAATGGAAGAAGCTAGTCAAACTTAGAGAGGAGTTTGATAGAGGCCTTAGGTGGCGAGTAGGAGACGGAAAAACAATAAAATTATGGAAAGACATTTGGTTATTAGATAAAGCTCTACAAGAACTAGTAACCGATAAAACCCTAATAAACCCAACTGAACTAGTATGTTCCTTTATCAGTGATAAGCAATGGAATCATCAACGTGTAGACCAACTAGACACTTTACTACCGAGCGATATATCCGTTAAAATTAAGAACTATAATCTTCCAAAAAATGATATAAGAGATATAATTTATTGGGTTGCCAATGAAGATGGTTGGTACTTGACTAAATCTGCCATAGAAATGATCCAGCAACGGAAAGTTGGTGTAACATCAGACAAATCTTGGATTTGGGAGATCAACATAATGCCTAAAGTGAAAAACTTTCTATGGAAGTTGGCACTTGATGGAATCCCAACAAAAGAGAATCTCGGTAAACAAAAAATCCAGTAGTAATGCATTGTGAATTCTGTAATCATCATACAGAGAGCGCTAAGCACCTCTTCTTTGCATGTTTGTGCACTCATCAGACTATTGATAATGCAAAAATTACAACAACACTGAACAACTATGATTTTACCAATCAAAGCATTATGGACACCTTAACAAAGTTAAAAGAAAATCTAACTCCTATCGAGCTAAGACAACTCACAATGATATGGTGGAACATTTGGTTGGCTAGAAACCAAATCATTTTTAAAAAGAAAAAGGCATCTACAAACATGAAACATGATGCATTAAACAAATAAATGATTGGGATAAGGCTAACACAAATATAACCGGCAACAACACAAAACAACTTAAAACAAGAAGAAAAACTAAAAATATCAAATGGAAAGACCAAGGGAGGATTTTGTCAAATTAAACTTTGATGCCTCAAGAAACTCACTTAATCAATATGCTTTTGGATTCATTATACGAAACAACTATGGTATCCCTCTGGCTGCAGGGAAAGGAAGATGCAACGGAGATTTGTGTTAGAGGCAGAAGCTTTCGCTCTTCGGGAAGGCCTTCAAAAGGCCAAATGCTTAGGTGCCACATCCATTGAGATTGAAGGAGACAATTTGTTGCTTATTAACTCGATCAACCAAATTTGGAAACCCCCATAGGAGACGGACATGATCATCTCAGATATCTCCTCCCTAATCTCGGGATTCATGCACTTTAGTATCCACCACAATTTCAGGGAAATCAACACGGTCGCTGATAGACTCACGCTGCATGGACACAACTCAAAAGCAGGAGACGATGCTCTACCAGAGGATGTTGAAGACCTCATCCGTAAGGATGCCTTAGGTCGGCCAGTTTCTAGAATCTGACCCACCTAATTCTCTTACCTTGTATCAAAAAAAAAAGAAGGTGAAAAACACTAATTTTATCATTTCGAATCAATCACATCATCAAAATTGGAGAAATAATGTGATTTGAACATATAAAACTTTCAATTTAGGGTTTTAAAATCTTTATATTACCTATTGTTCATATATGATATGTAATTACTTTAAGTCTGTGTTGAATCTGTTTTATATTGATAAAAGTAATAAAATTATTGATTTTTAGAATATTTTTATTGAGTTTCAAGTTATTCTCCTTTGTTGAGTTTGTTTTATGTAGTTGACAACAGTTGAATGATTCTCCGTGTTCAATTTATTTTTCTTATGTTTGTGTTGTTGACAAAACTTAATTAAACAAACTTTTTATGTGTTATTGTGTTGTTTACAACATCAACACCACTAATTTTAGTATTTTTTGTATTGTTGACAATACAAACATCCATTTTGGGTGGATTTTACATTGTTGACAACACAATCACCAATGTTTGGGTGTTATCAACTGACATCACCACTTCTTTTGTGTTTTTGGTCTTGTTGAGAAAAGCTAAACATATTATTTTGTTATATAGTGTTGTTGAAAGCGCATAAACACATTATTTTATTTTTCTAGTGTCGTTGACATAACTTATACATATTATTTCGTTATTCTAATGTTTTTGACAACACTAACCTTCAGGTTTGTGTGTTTTTGGTAGTGTTTGTAATAACCGAAAAATTCTAATATTTTTCTTGTTATTTTAAATTTTTTATTTAATTTAATTTCTTTTATTTAACCCGAAAAACTGAAATGAATACAAATAAATAAACCGATTGGATCCGAAACCGATTGATTAATCTAAAACTACGGCCAGCCTTAATTGCCACTTTCTTCTTTACCCAGTCTGGCCCAACTTCCATTTCTACCTCACAATGCCAGCCTACTACCATTCTCTTGCTCTCTATCTCGGCCCGTTTCCCTGCCAATAGATACCCAAGCCCAACCTTGCTTTCCTTCCCTGGCCCAACTTTCCTTCCCTTCCCAGTTGCCTCCGTCCTTTAGAAGAGAAGGTCCGGCCCAAGACCATCGTCTACGGCTTCTTTGACTGCAACTCCGCCGAGCATTACATACAATTCATTCCCCAGCTGTGATGCATTCATGGCGGGCGTTGATTTGAACAACATTAATGGCCAAAGACCGACGAAACCAGGAGCTCAACAAACCATGAACTTAGACTTTCACCCCATCGTTCTCTCTCGACACAAACTGTCCACAACCTCCAAATGTCCCCTCTGCATCTATCCGACTACCCTCTTCTACACCCGACGCCACGTCAACAAATAGCCGTACCTTGCCCACTGTCGCCATCTTTTCTTTCTTTTTGAATCATCCCTCTCGACTAGTCTTCCAACCCCGGATCACTCCAGCGCCGAACCCTGCCACCGGTGATACTCCCTTCCCAATTCCTCTCACCGGGCAAGCTGCACCGGTCCCTCTTGTCCCCAACACTCTCCCTTGCCGTCATACCCCTTCAAACGTCGTCGGAGGACACCGGAAACGCTACTCAATCTCTCCACGCCGCCGCCAGACTCTCGAGCCATTGACCAGGTTCGAACAAATGAATTCAAGCCGATGAAGCGTTGTTCTCCCTTTGTTGCACGAAGTAACGTTCGAACCCAGGACCTTAGATTTCTTGTGGATTAACTTGGGAATGTTTCCTTGCTTCTGTCAAGACTCGAACTTAGAACCTCCGAGTTTGTGGGTAAGCTTCTCTTCCACATTTTTGCAAGAGATGGACTTCAAACCCCAGACCACTAACTAATGTGAATTTCGGCCAGCCACTGTTTGTGCATTTCCCAGGGATCGATCCCTTGACCTTCAGGCTTTCTACAAGCTCGCCCAAAAAATACTTCTTTTGTGACTTGTGAGTTTCGAAACCGGGTCTTCATGTTGCAGAGTTTAATTTTAATTATTGTTGCTTGTAGGGATCGAACATGGAACCACTTGCTCACCGCTAGACATCACTTGGCGTTGTTTCAATCTTGCAACTAAACTCGTCCCGATTAGACCCGAACTTGTTTAATTCCGTTAATTTTAATTTCCGATAAATTAAATTTCCCTTAATATGAAATCATGAGTATAATTATTTAATTAATTATTTGTTGATAACTTAGTTATGAATTAATGGATGAGATTTAGTAAGTATAAAATGTGGAAATAGATTATAGATGTGAAACTAGTCAGAAGGACGGAATGTTGGAATTAGAAGGTTTTGAGAAGTGTTAGGTTGGTGAAACCGGAATGAGAATTTTGAACAGTTAAGGGGATTGATAATGTGAGATTAAATATGGATTCCTGAGATAGCAGAATTTTAGTGACAACTATGCTGACGATAAGATAACTTGAAATGGACATATAGGTTCCCGAACTAAGTTGTTAAAGAATGTCAGGGTATCCACGCTAGATATCATACCTTGATTATTTAGAATGATAGGTCGAGTAGTATTAAGGGTTGAATAGTTCTAAGGGTTGATAAAATGTTGATCAGGAAAAATCGGATCTTTGACTAGCAAAATTGCGAGACGTTGATACCAATACTGATAAGGTGAGTTCATTGGACTCACTTAGCTATCTTTTAATACTGAGTGTGCACTATGGTAGTGTGTGTTATGATTGTGAAATAAAATGTACGAACTAGATCACTGCTTTTAAATTTCTAAAGAGAGGCACAAGTGTATTAAAACCAGTCTACTGGTGAAAGGGGACGGGGGTAAGAGTCGGGAGTAGGGATGTCAATGGATCGGGTGGTGGGTGGATGACCCTGTTCGCCACCCGACTCGCGAACATATTTCATCCACCCCACCCGACCCGCCACCCGTCAAACCTCTCACCCGCATCCGATCCACCCGCATCCAACAGATGAATCGGGTGGATCGGATGAGATTTTGGGTGCTCTACGCATGTCATGTAAATCGGTATTAACTCGAATTCGAATGCATAAAATATATAATAAAAACAAATTCAACCCGAAAACATCTTATCCATAAAAAACACTATAAATCTGAAGTCAACACAAATCATCCAAAGATAAATATTACAACAAATGTTATAAGTTGGTGTTCTTAAAAAACGAGAAATTTGAGGATCTTCGATTCTGAAAAGGTTGATCATCAACAATGAAGATCCTCGCTCATTATCACTACAAATTACAAACACACATTTTAGTTTTCAAACAAATATAATTAATATGGCTCAAATTTGGTTCTTCTAGTCAAGAAATGAACTCAAAATCAAAGTAAAGAAACTCAGTAAAAAAAACATAATCAGCTAAACAAGTAAAAAAACAGTAAAAAAACATAATCAATCAGAAGAATAAACAAATATCAACACTCAACAAAATAAACAATATATCAGCACTCAACAAAACAAGTGAAGAAACTCAGTGAAAAACTGAACGTTACCAAAATGAAAAAGAAACTCAGTGGAGAAGAGTGAAGAAAGTTTTTGAGGAGCATAGTGTATGTGGCCAACAGCTCGCTCTCGATCTCCTCTCTCGTCCCTTGTTGGCAGGTGAAGAAGAGTGACGAAACTCAGTACAGAAATATGTCGTCGAGAAGAAACTCAATGAAGAAGACTATAAGAGAGAGAGATTACTCACTTGCTTGAGTTGTGAGTTGCTGAAGTGGTGACTATGAGACAACGACTGACTGAGTAACGAAGACTCCAAATGAGGCCGGAAGGAGCGGAGCTAAGACTGAGGAGCGAGGCAACGACTGAGGCTGGCGAGGCGCAGAACGGCAAAAGACGATGGGGTTGGCCTCAACGGCTCGCTCTCGAAGTCTCGATCTTCTCTCTCGACGAGGCTCCAAATGTCCCTTTGGACGCCAAATTGAAATAGGGGTTACAACAAGAGTGACACAGATCTAATTTTTTTTTAGGGTTTTCTAGTTTATTATATATATATTAGGTTAAAAATAATTTTTTATTAAAATAATTAAAGCGGGTGGAAACGGGTTAAGCGGGTCGGATGGGTGGATGGATGATGGATCGGATGGCGGGTGGATGAAACCTCCATCCGAATCCGACCCGATCCATCACCCGCTTCACCCGTCATCCCCTTTCACCCGCTTTATACCGGGTTTTCACCCTTTTATGATGGATCGGGTTATCGGATGTCCATCGGGTCCGGATGAAATTGCCATCCCTAGTCGGGAGACTATTGTAATACCTTGAAAAGTTGAAAAATAGAATGACCAATTCCAGCAAAGAAAAGATAATAAACCAAAAGATTGTGAGTTGCATGCTGCTTGATTTACAATACTTCTTTATGTGTGTGTGCTTTAGTGACCTTAGTATTAGAATTATAGCTAACGGTTTTTACCGTATTGTTAGGTTTTTGCAAGATAGATCTCTACCGAGAAATCGGGAATAGAGTGGCCAGCCGGATTTCCGTACGAAGAGTTGTGGGTGATGGGTTACATAATTATGTGTTATTTATTTATTATTATGGTAGAGTTTATTTAGTTCTCAGTTGACAGACGTACTATTTCAGAGTCTGTTGAGTTTAAAATTTATTTTTGAAAAGATTTGTACTTAAAAATATTTGTGCCTTGTTGTAAGATCCGATTTTATTGACGTCACCCTAAGGCCGGGACCCACTATGAGGTTCTATCCATTAACGCTTCGAGTTCTTAGATTTCGGGGTGTTATAGTGTTGATAACATAACCACCCTGTTTGGATATTTGTTATGTTGTTGCATTAGTACAAATCTTAAGTCTCTATGGACTTTTTTGCATTACGGTAGGTGTAATAACTAGAAAATTCGGGAATATAATATAATTATTTTAATTTAAGTTTTATTAATTATCCCCAAGAACCTTGATGACGGAAACCATTGAAGACCTAGGCTACATAATGACGACTGTTTCTCCACGTTATTATGGTCATGAATGCGCCATAATGACAACCATTACTCCACATTATTATGGTCATGAATGCCGCCATAATGACAACCGTTACTCTACCTTATTATGGCCAGGAATGTCGCCACATAAGAATCTATATAAATCTCAAAGAAATAAGCACCATGTGAGAGCCCTATTCTTTCGGACCGAGTCTTGGTCCTTAGCTGAGATTGGCTTGGCCAAGATTGGCCTTTCCGCACCCGCGGCCTGACTGCCGCCCCTACGGGTTTCCGCCCCTGCGGCTCAAGGAACCGCCCCTACGATTTCCGACGGCTGCAGCCGGTTTTCCGCCCGCCGCACCGCCCCTACGATTTCCGACGGCTGCAGCCGGTTTTTTTTGACCCCTTTGACCCGTGCTTTACCCTTTGCTTACTTCTTTCCTTTCCCTTGGCTGATCAAGGGTTATTCTTCACTTCTCTTCCTCAGTTCCTACGTCCTTCTTGCTTCTCATCCCTTCCTTTGATCTTGTTCTTGTTCTCTCCTTGGAGTTTGGCTTGAAAGTTGTACTTTGTGCTTGATTGATGATGCTAGTGATGTGTATGCTGAGCTTGGAAGCCAGCTACTGATGTGTGTGACTCTCCCTGCAACCTAGGATCTTCGTGGTGAGTTCTTGCTTCTTCTCCTTCTCTTCTTCTTTGTTTCCATCTCCTTAGCTTAGGATTGGATGTTTGAGCATAGATTAATGTTGGAATGTGTATGTTGTTTGTGTTTGAAATTGGATAGAGCAGACGTGAATTGATCACGTGAAGAGCCAAAGAGAAGCTGCGGGTTCAAGTTCTGCACAGACGCCGCCCCACGTCTAGAAGCCGCCGCCCCTGCGGAAGCCGTGCCGCAGTGCCCGCGCCAGTGCCTTGCCTGCGTTCCGTGTCACCGCAACTACGGCTGATCCCTCCCGCGCCTGTGGGTTGTCTACTCCGCTCATGCGTCTCTTGATCACGCAGGGTGCGTCTTGTCCCGTAATACCCATAGTTGGGTAGCTCCTTTCCTTTCCTAGTATGAGGGAACTAGTACCATGCTAGGTATCGGTTATGATGAGTATGATATAGATATGCCGGTTACGGCTTTGAGGTTTAGTGTTATCGAGGTTTACGAGTTGGATATGATCCTTATGGATCCCTTGGGTCTAGGTGTGACCCTTTTTTGTGATAGTAGATTGATATGTATATATGTATGCCTTGTATAGGCCGTGTTGTTCTCCAGATTGGAGTGGACGTATCTGAGAGTTGATCTAGTTGGGATTACTTCCGAGACTAAGGTAAGTCCATAGGACTTACTTAGCTACCATCTCTATATTGGATGTTGCATGAGTGGTGCATGTTTATGCTTGCTAGCATGTGATAATGTTATTACCGACCTATGGTTTAGTGACTGCCCATTGTAGGGCGTGACAACTATCCTTTCATCCCGTTGGAAGACTGGAGGTTCTCTACGGGCAGGTCAGTTTTGGATTGTGGGGGCGGGCTTTCCCCACTCCCATCGGTATACGGGGTTGGTGACCGCATCACCACTCCAGCTGGCATTAGCACCGAGAGGCGAGGTTATATTCCTCGTGTCACATATATTCATATTGATATCCTTATATATACGATTTGAGTGTTGGACTATATTTAAAAGATTATAAAATGGGTAAATGCGTGATATCATGATGAGGTGTTTAATATTCTTGATGTGTGATTGTGCTTATGTTCATCTTATATATATGTATGGTTAGCTAACGGTTTTTATACTGTGTTGTAGATCCCTCTCTGGTTAGGAGAACTGCAGAGTGATCCAGAGAGGGGTGATCTGCTGAGGGCTCCGTACACTAGGTCGTCCTCGTGGGTTTGGGACTTTTGATTTGTATATATTCGTTATGTTTTGATTGTACTCAGCAGTACTCTGTATAAACCTTTTGATTTTATATATCAATTTCATGTTTTGTTTTAATCTATCTGTGCCTTGTTGTAAGATCAGTGAAATTGTTGTCAGGCTAGGGTCAGGATCCATTGTGAGATCCTAGCCTAGTAGCACTCCGAGTCCTACAAATTTGGGGTGTTACAAAGTTGGTATCAGAGCCCAGGTTAACAACAATGGCACTTGTAATCTGCGATAAAGGTCGAATAGATAAATAAACAGAACCCGAAAGGGGTCTGACTTTTCAAAAGATTTTTGGTTTGAAATGAGTACAAACGTTTTGGGTTAGTGTGTACGTGAAGCCATCACCCCTCTGAAGATCTCAACAGTATAGGTATATATATATAGATAGATATATCTGATGTGATGTGTGATATATATATCTATACATATGGCATATATATAACCTTCTAAGTTAGGTTTATGTCCTCTGCAGATGGTTCATACTAGAGCCCTACCTGCAGCTGGACGAGGTAGAGGTAGACCCCCTCTAGGTAGAGGACGGGGTAGGACTCCTGCTGCTGATCTACGTGCAACAGAAGAGATTCACGACCATGTTGCTGAGAGTGTCGTTCCGGAGACGGGGAACGGGGCAGTTGGGAGGCAGGAATCACAGGAGCCCGGTCAGATGGCTCAGATCGTGTCTCCATGGAGGGACCAGCTTCCGAGAGTATATCAAACGGGTAGAGGAGGCCGCCAGGGCAGGCAGACGTGCTCCTGATCTGCCCACACATGAGGGATCCACTGGGAGATCCCATACAGTGACTCAGGTGCCAGCTGTACCGGCACCTGCTGCTGAGATTTTCTAGAGCCGAGAGGAGCATAGGGCCTCGACCAGACAGTTGGTTGAAGGCATTTCATCAGTTGGGAGTACCCCCTTTCTCTGGAAGGTGGGGTTAGAGGTGGAGCTGTGGATAGGGTATGTGGACTCGGCTTTAGAGTCTATCAGATGTCCAGCTGACAAGCAGATAGAGTTGGTGCAGACTGTGTTCAGAGATCTGGCACAACATTGGTGGAGGTCAGTACGGAGTCAGGTTCTCAGTTATGACCAGATGAGGACCATGATCAGAGAGCGTTTTGCTCACTGAGGAGGGAGAAACTGCGCGACTTTGTTGAGGCTGGATTTGATGATGTACCAGTCTCAGAGGCCATCAGGAGGTTTCAGGAGGAGCTGGCTTTACTGGGTCCAGCTGCACCTCTTGCTGATCAGCATGTTTATCTTTTCTCTCGACGATTGAGGGATGGTACCCGAGCCTATATGGCGGTTTTCACCGTGAGTCCTTGATGGACTATCAGGACAGAGCTGCAAACTATGAGAGAGAGAGAGTTGGCAGAGGAGAGCATCTTAGGCCGGAGGGTATGAGAAGATACAACGTACGGGGCAGTCAGTGGTACTACTGGAGCTGCTAGTGTTGGGCGTAGTCAGAGACGCCAGGGTCGTTCTGTATCTGCACCAGCTACATAGAAGGGACGACAGTGTTCTAACTGTGGTGATCCAGGACATATGAGGCCAGAGTGCACGAGGCCATTAGTGATGTGTTTTACCTGTGGTAGACAGGGTCATAGAGCCGTTTACTGCCGCTAGGGCGGAGTTGCATCTCAGCAAGGTTCTTCTCCTGCTAGTGTAGCGGGAGGTGGGCAGAGGCCACCTCAGCAGCAGCAGCATATCCAGGACAGCAAAAAGTCCCAAATCGCCCTACGACTCAAGGATATGCTCCTCGGCCGAGTAGAGGCAGAGGCCGTGGTGGGAACACCACTAATACCAGAGGCCCACAGGGTCGTGTTTTGAGCTGAGGAGTGCAGAGGAGCCAGCTACACCTACTGCTACAGGTACCATTATGATTCATGGTTTATCTGTTAGAGTTTTATTTGATACTGGGCTACGCTCTTTTATTTCTGATGCCTGTGTAGAGCGTCTTGGTTTAGATACAGTTGAGGGGATACCCTTTATTATAGGTTACCCGATGGTGGTAGGGTCAGATGTACCCGTGAGATTCACGTTGTCCATTTCTGTAGGGACCTGTGTGTTACTAGTTGACTTCTTTGTCATGCCATTAGAGCATGAAGAAGTCATTTTAGGTATGGACTGGATGGATAGACACTTTGCAGTCCTAGATGTAAGTAGGAGGACTGTTACCCCTCTACCGAGTTAGGCCAGATAGAGGTTTTCCGAGGTTGGGACCTTGGAAAGACAGGCACAGTTATCAGCGCTATACGGGCAGCTAGATTGATTGCACAGGGTTGCGAGGCCTTCTGGTGTTATGTCATGAAGGAGGGGAGAGTCCAGCTATAGAGGACATCCCAGTCATTTGTGAGTTCACAGATGTGTTTGCTGAGCCGTCCAGCTTGCCGCCTCAGAGGAGTGTGGATTTTGGGATTGAGTTAGAGCCTGGTACGAGACCTATCTCGAAGGCCCCATACCGGATGACGCCTGTTGAGATGCAGGAGCTGAAGAAGCAACTCGAGGAGTTGGATGAGAAGGGCTTCATTCGCCTAGCGTGTCCCCATGGGGAGCACCTGTCTTCTTCGTACGGAAGAAGGACTGATCACTGAGGTTATGTATAGATTACAGAGAGCTGAAAAAAGGTGACCATCAAGAACAAGTATCCACTGCCTCGTATTGATGATCTGTTAGATCAGCTACAGGGAGCGACTGTGTTCCAAGATTGATCTGCATTCAGGTTATCACCAGCTGAGGATGAGAGAGCAGGATGTGCACAGGACAACATTCCGGACCAGATATGGCCACTACGAGTTTGTAGTGATGCCATTTGGGCTTACGAATGCCCCAACCGTCTTTATGGAGTTGATGAACAGTATCTTCATCGACTTCCTGGATCAGTTTGTGGTGGTTTACATTGATGATATTCTGGTATACTCTCGCAATGAAGATGAGCATGCAGGACATCTGAGGACTGTATTGCAGGTTTTGCAGGATAGAGAACTTTAGCTAAGTTCTCTAAGTGTGAGTTCTGGATGTCAGAGGTAGCATTCCTGGGTCATGTGGTTTCAGCTGAGGGGATCAAGGAAGATCCGCGAAGATTGAGGCAGTAGCAGCATGGACGACACCGACGAACGTCAAGGAAGTACGTAGTTTCCTTGGCCTAGCTGGTTATTACAGACGCTTCGTGGAGGGATTTCTGTGATTGCCCGTCCACTGACGAGTTTGCTGAGGAAGACTACCAGATTTGTGTGGTCTGATCAGTGCATGCAGAGTTTTGAGGAGTAGAAGAGGCATTTGACTTCTGCTCCTATTTTGGCACAACCAGAGGGTACTGAGGATTTTGTGGTTTACAGTGATGCATCCAAGCTAGGCTTGAGATGTGTTTTGATGCAGCGAGGCAAAGTTATTGCTTATGCGTCTCGACAGTTGAAGATGTATGAGGAGAACTACCCGACTCATGATCTGGAGTTGGCAGCGGTAGTTCATGCACTGAAGATCTGGAGACATTACCTGTATGGTGCTATGTAAGATCTGGAGACATTACCTGTATGGTGCTATGTGTCAGATCTTCAAAGACCATAAGAGTCTGAAGTATATTTTCACGCAGCGGGAATTGAATAACCGTCAGCGTAGGTGGCTCGAGTTGATCAAGGATTTTGATCTAGAGATTTTGTACCATCCAGGGAAGGCGAACGTTGTCGCCGACGCCTTGAGGAGGAAGACGCCTCGAGAGCAGGCGATTGCGAGATTGAAAGTACAGCATCAGTTGCAGAGAGATCTGATCTGGTTAGAGTTGGACATCCAGTTTCCTGATGAGGATGCCCAGCTGCGTACTTTAGAGGTTCTTCCTGATCTGTTGGGCGAGATCCAATAGAAGCAGGAGACCTGCCCTACATTGCTGAGGATACGAGATAAGATGTCTCGGGATGAGGCACCACAGTTCCTGCTAGGATCAGATGGAGTTTTGAGACGCCGCAGTCGCGTCTGTGTACCTTCTGATACAGAGCTGAGATAGAGGATTTTACAGGAGGCTCACTGTACACCTTACTCTGTACATCCAGGTACGAGTAAGATGTATCAGGACTTGAGACGTACATATTGGTCGAGAGGAGTGAAGCCCGATGTGGCCAGATTTGTGGCACAGTGTGCGACCTGCCAGCAGGTCAAGATCGAGCATTTCAGACCTAGGGGTGAGCTCCATCCACTTCCTGTTCCACAGAGGAAGTGGGAGGATGTCACCATGGATTTTGTGACTAGACTGAGGCTGAGCCGGAGTTTTGATGCTATCTGGGTTATTGTAGACAGATTGACGAAGACGGCACGTTTCATTTCTATTAGGGAGACGTGGCCGGTGAGCAGATTAGCTGAGGAGTACACTAGGCAGATAGTGAAACTCCATGGTGTACCGAGGACGATCGTCTCAAACAGAGATGGGCGATTTACCTCGAGATTCTAGCAGCAGATTCAGACTGCCCTGGGGACGAGTTTGCACTTCACGACTGCGTTCCATCCTCAGACAGATGATCAGTCAGAGAGGACCATTCAATCTCTGGAGGGTATGCTGCGAGCTTGTGTGTTGGATTGGGGACAGGTGTGGACGGATCATCTCCCACTTGTTGAGTTCTCCTACAACAACAACTGACATGCATCTATTGGGATGACCCCATATGAGGCATTGTATGGACAAAGATGTCGTACCCCGTTACGCTGGGATGAGAAGAGCAGTGTCAGTAGTTTGACACCTGATCAGATTCAAGATGATATGGCTCGAGTAGCATTGATCAGAGAGCGTATGCTGACTGCGCAGAGCCGTCAGAAGTCTTATGCTGATAGGAGGCGTAGACCTCTAGAGTTCAGAGTTGGAGCCCATGTGTGGCTGAGGGTGTCTCCGACACGAGGTGTTAGGCGTTTTGGCGTTAAGGGGAAGTTGAGCCCCCGATATGTCGGACCCTTCGAGATTCTGGATCGGGTTGGGAGCGCAGCTTACAGAATAGCCTTGCCTCCGAGATTAGAGGGTGTTCACCCTGTATTTCATGTGTCTTAGCTGAGGGAGTACATACCAGATCCGAGACACATCGTGAGTTATGATGATTTGGTGGTTGAGCCGGCTAGAGATGTGATTCCTCTATGCCTTTTGATATGTTATGGTTTGGCTAGAGATAGTTTTCCTCTAGACCCTGGATAGTATAGTTTGCTGCTGGAGTTGATTATTTCCTCCATGCTTATGTTTGAGGTTATAGAGAGAGTTTTACCTCGGCTTATGAGTCCGAGTGGTTTCAGGACTTTGCAAGTTTCGGGACGAAACTTGTTTTTAGTGGGGTGAGATGTGAGAGCCCTATTCTTTCGGACCGAGTCTTGGTCCTTAGCCGAGATTGTCTTGGCCGATATTGACCTTTCCGCACCCGCGGGCTTGACTGCTGCCCCTGCGGGTTTCCGCCCCTGCGGCTCAAGGAACCACCCCTGCGGTTTCCGACGGCTGCAACCGGTTTTTTTGACCCCTTTGACCCGTGCTTTACCCTTTGCTTACTTCTTTCCTTTCCCTTGGCTGATCAAGGGTTATTCTTCACTTCTCTTCCTCAGTTCCTACGTCCTTCTTGCTTCTTCATCCCTTCCTTTGATCTTGTTCTTTCTCTTCTTGGAATTTGGCTTGAAAGTTGTACTTTGTGGTTGATGATGATGCTAGTGATGTGTATGCTGAGCTTGGAAGCCAGCTACTGATGTGTGTGACTCTCCCTGCAGCCTAGGATCTTCAGTAGTGGTGAGTTCGTGCTTCTTCTCCTTCTCTTCTTCTTTGTTTCCATCTCTTTAGCTTAGGATTGGATGTTTGAGCATAGATTAATGTTGGAATGTTTATGTATATGTTTGTGTGTGAAATTGGATGAGAGCAGACGTGAATTGATCACGTGAAGAGCCAAAGAGAAGCCGCGGATTCAAGTTTTGCACATACGCCGCCCCCGCGCCTAGAAGCCGCCGTGCCGCAGCGCCAGCGCCAGCGCCAACGCCTTGCCTGCGTTGCATGCGTTCCGTGTCACCGCGCCTGCTGCTGATCCCTGCCGCGCCTGCGAGTTGTCTACACCGCTCCTGCGTCTCTTGATCACGCAGGTGCGTCTTGTCCCGGGACTACCCATAGTTTGGTAGCTCCTTTCTTTTCCTAGTATGAGGGAACTCGTACCATGCTAGGTATCGGTTTATGATGAGTATGATATAGATATGCCGGTTACGCTTTGAGGTTTAGTGTTATCGAGGTTTACGAGTTGGATATGATCCTTATGTATCCCTTGGTCTAGGTGTGACCCTTTTGTGTGATAGTAGATTGATATGTATATATGTATGCCTTGTATAGGCCGTGTTGTCCTCCATATTGGAGTGGACGTATCTGAGAGTTGATCTTAGTTGGGATTACTTCCGAGACAGAGGTAAGTCCATAGGACTTACTTAGCTGCCATCTCTATATTGGATGTTGCATGAGTGGTGCATGTTTATGCTTGCTAGCATGTGATATTGTTATTACCGACCTATGGTTTTAGTGATTGCCCATTGTAGGGCGTGACAACTATCCTTTCATTCCGCTGGGAGACTGGAGGTTCTCTATGGGCAGGTCAGTTTTGGATTGTGGGGCGGGCTTTCCCCACTCCCATCGGGTATACGGGGTTGGTGACCACATCACCACTCCAGCTGACATTAGCACCGAGAGGCGAGGGTTTTATTCCTCGTGTCACATATATTCATATTGATATCCTTATATATACGATTTGAGTGTTGGACTATATTTATAAAGATTATAAAATGGGTAAATGCGGATTTGCGGTATTACACACCCACCCTTCTCCCTCACTTTTCCCCCTTGCGTTCTTCCTAAACAACCTCAGTTAATCTCCAAAAGAACTGTAGACAACGAGGCTACTAGTTAGCCATCAAAGCCCAATCGCCGCCGCTTGGTGCCATCTAGTGTCATTCACCGCTTGCAACTTAATTCCGTTTCCGGTTAAATCCGAACCCGTTTCTTTTTCCGTTAATCAATAATTATTTAAATAATAATTTTTATTTAATTAATTTTGGTGATAATCTAGTGAATTATTTTTAGTGAATGATATTAAGTTAAGTAATGAAAGGTTGAGATGAATGGTAGTTGCGGAACTAGTTTGGAAGGACCGGAATGTTGGAATTAGAAGAATTTTAGGAATGTTATGTTAGTGGAATCGGAATGACAAATATGAGTAGTTAAGAAGATCGATAACGATAGACGAAATACGGACTTCCGAGATTGAGGGATTTTAGGGAAACGACTATGATGATATTGTGATAATCTGGAATGGACGTCTAGGTCCAGGAACCTAGGTCGTAGATTACGTTAGGATATCGATGGTAGATATCATACCATGATTGATTATAATGATAAGTCGAGCAGTGCTAAGGGTTGATATGGTTCTAAGGGTTGATATATATTGATCAGGGAAATCGGATCTTTGATTGGCAAGATCGCGAGAAACGTTGAGATCAATACTGATAAAATGAGTTCATAGAATCACTTAGCTACCTTTTAATATTGAGTGTGCACTAGGATAGTGTGTGTTATGATTTTGAAATAAAATGAACGAACTAGATCACTGCTTTTAAATTTCTAAAGAGAGGCACAAGTGCATTATAATATGTCGTAGCTTTCTATCCGGGCCGAGAGTGATGGAAGATTTCCCCGCGACCAGTTCATTAGAGTATACGGGGAGAATGCATCAAAATCAAGCCCATTGGTTAACGGGGACGGGGGAAAGAGTCTGGAGACTCTTGCGCTACCACGAAAAGTTGGAAAATAGATGACAAATTTCACCAAAGAAAAGATAATAACCGGGACCTTGTGTGTTGCATGCTGATTAATTTACAATACTTCCTTAAATGTGTGTGTGCCATAGTGACCTTGGTATTGGAATTGTAGCTATTTACCGTGTTGTTAGAACTTTGCAGGTTAGATCTCTACCGAGAGATCGGGATGAAGTGGCCAGTCGGGATTCCGTACAAGGTGTTGTGGGCGTGTGGGTTTATGCAATCTTTATTCATACAATAGTTTATATTTTATTTTCAGTTGGCTGTCGCATGAGTTTAGCGTCTTTTTAATTTTAAATACGAAGATTTTGAAAGGATTTTTATCTAATGATATTTGTGCCTTGTTGCAAGATCCGACTTTATTAACGTCAACCTAAGGTCGGGACCCACTGTGAGGTCCTAGCCAGTAGCACTCCGAGTTCTTAAAATTCAGGGTGTTACAACATGGTATCAACGCTCTAGGTTGACAACAATGACACTAGCAATCTTCTAAAAAGGCCAAGTATAAACAAAACCCGGGGAAGGGATCTGGTTTTCCCAAAATGAATTTCAAAAGTTTAGTCTGGTTCAGTCGGGTTGGGTAGTAGTACGAAAACCACCACTCCACTATGCAAATCTAGGTAGTAGTAAGTTAGTGTGAATTTTTACTTAGAAATTATAATACTAGTTATAGCCGCCTATCTCGTATAGACGAAACACACCAAGATAGTAACCGTGTTGGGTTGGGGTGAAGGTAATTGCCTTTCCACCCTTCATGCACGGAGTAGAATAAATAAGGCGCTACAAATAAAGCACACAAGTGGAGGAATAAAACTTTCTGAAGACGAGAAGACAGAGTATGGGATTGTTGGAAGTATGACCCCACTGGTACCAGGAATTTATAGACACGACAAACCGAACCAGGTCACACCTTGAAGGGAGCTCCAAGGTTCACAAAATGATCCCGGACTCAAGAAATACGACTGTTGTTGACTTACGAAGAATATAAGATTAACGGACGGAACTGCAGTAACTACAATTACACTAAGTTGCACCATAAGAAGAAAGAGCAGATGGAAAGGATGTGGAAAACACGCGAACGTTCTTTGGACAAGGACTCGAGACGTCAATGTCAAGAGATCCTCTTCAGAAACTGAGATGACGCTGTAAGGAACCTATTTGATGCTATTGACTCGCAATCTTTTATTTTGTTGTTGGGCCTCGGAACGGAATGTAAGAAAAGGAAGAGAAGATCATCATTTTGCTTAGAGGATTGCAAGAATAAGTCCTCACGCGGTGCCATGAAGTACGGTCTCGTCGGTTGGACGACGGAAAGAAGTTTGAGAAGCAACGAACGTCCGCGTTGGAAGTCGAGTATGCGATAGTAAACGGACAACACCAGTTAAGATACGAAGAAGGAACCAAATAACGGAATTTAAGGGAGCGGAAAAGGAGGTACACCCGATCTACGGCCCAACCTAAAGGGAAGGAAGTAGAAACAACGAAGTGTTCTCCCATTGAATAGTGGAGTGTCTTAGGCAGACGTTGTTAAGAGAACCAATATGAAAATTAAGGTGACGACGCAAATTCGAAAAAAGGGGAGCACCTTGGTACATAAGTAGTGGTTAGGACGACACCACTTTTTGAGAATGACTTATAAGCCGGACGATTGTAGCCGAAAAAAGACGGGTTGACAGTTGACCTAATAAGAGATGAGATACAAGAAATAGAATGGACAACGAAAACAGACACTCAACTCTTAGTATAAGGACCATGGAGATTAAGATATGAGTAGAGGTGAGCAAGTTCGATTCAGTTTACCAAACCAAACCAAAACCGACAATGTCGGTCCAGACCGAACCTGAAACCGACAATTTAGGTTCGGTCTTTGTTCGGTGTTATTTTAAGAAATCGGTTTCGGTTCGGTTATAAACCGGAAAATCGACATTAAAACCGAAAACCTTTTTTTTTTTTTATAACTAGGAGAGTATGAATGAGTTTAGTCATAAAATTTATGTGTATGCTGAATTTGTGTTATGTATTATGAATGAGTAGATGGCTTTACATTATCTAATTTTTTTCTATAATTTTATTATCATGTAGATCAATAGATGTGAAACGTCGACGTCCAATAAAGCGGTGGATTTGTGGATTTGCCTACTTGATGCTTAAATGAGATGGTTATTTTTCTAGGCTTTAAAATTGTTCCAAATTTAGAATTTATCGTTTTATTGTATTCGCGAATACGAATTTTACGTTACTAGATTTGGATAATTCCTATTTCTTATATTTATTTATCTATACTCGTAGTGTTTACTTTTCAGGTCCGTTTTGGTCCAAAACCTAAACCGAACCGAAACCGACCTAATAGGTTCGGTTTTAGGTTCTAATATTTCAGAACTTCGGTTTTAAGTCCAAACTGAAACCAAACCTAATTTTTTAGGTTCGGTTTTCGGTAAGGTTTCAGGGAAATCGGTTTTAGGTTCGGTTTATTGTTGTTCGGTTCGGTTTTGGACCTATGATCACCCCTAGATATGAGTTGAGTACGCTTACAGACCAACAAGTCCTAAATCGGAGAACCAAACCTCAAGGAAGTCCACACATAATTCAGAAGTTATCATCAAGCATTACCAAGACCGGTCTAACGAAGACCACACCAACTCTAGATGGATCCTTCGAGATCAAGTGGACAATTCCACGAAGACAAGTGGACAAGTGAGGAGAAGATCCAAATACCGAAAATAGATTAGTTAAGGGTGTAGGAACACCAGAAGAGTTGTGTTGACCATCGTGAGCACCCACCCCTACGAAAAGGATAGTTAAAGATACAGACGACCGGAGTTAGAGCGTCACTTTGGAAATCACAAGGACGAGGCCG
Organism: Fagopyrum tataricum; assembly: GCA_002319775.1. Lineage (NCBI taxonomy): Eukaryota > Viridiplantae > Streptophyta > Magnoliopsida > Caryophyllales > Polygonaceae > Fagopyrum > Fagopyrum tataricum. The sequence goes on along the minus strand of CM008286.1, from coordinate 48,254,404 downwards.
ATAAGACGACATGTGGACCGAGAAACTCTTGGGAAGAAATCGGAGGATCATGAACATATACTGGCAGAGACGCCCAAACGAAATGCAATGATGCACTTAGAGTCTATCCGACATCACTTAACGAACTAGTTAAGCAAGTCAGAAAGCAAGACAATACACCGAATGAGAAGGCTCGCGACAAGACTTAGAAACATGGTCGGGGTGATGGATTCAATGTTACCCCAATCACCGAGAAGGTTGAAAGACACCAATCATTGGACGATGACCGATATATATTCAAGTGGCAAGATAACGGGGAAGTTATGAGCGACATTGGAGTATATGTCGGAAAACCGAATCGATACACAAGAAAACCATCTTTGGAAGTAAAGAAAGTCGACCACCCCTATCTGCGGAGTAAGACTAACTACCTTGTATGATCTGAAATAAATTAAGGGATCTTGAAGAGATAAAGAGAAGGATCATTCGAGTTGGTCAAGGACTAGGACCTAGAAGTCCAGTACCACCCGAAATAGATGAAGGCATTCGTCAATGCATTGAGTAAGAAGACACCTCAAGAGAAGGCTATAGACGGTTGACAACTCAACCTTAGCTACAGAGGAATCTAGACGGGCTAGAGGTATAAATCTAGTTTCCAGACACTGACTGGCACTTAAGTGCTTTAGATCTAGTGCCGGATCTATTGGACGAAATCCGACAGAAGAAGGACAGTTGCCCCACCACATCCAAGATCCTGGAGATGATGAGTCAGGATGAGGCACCGTAGTTTGTGATAGGTGTGGATGGGGTGATGAGACACCAAGGGCGTGTTTGTGTCCCGTTGGATGAGGAGCTAAGACAGAAGATACTGCAAGAGGCTCATTCTACATCTTACTTGGTACACCTAGGTGCCAGTAAGATGTACCGAGACGTCCAACGCTCCCACTAGTGGAGTGGTCTAAAGCCGGATGTTACCAAATTCGTGGCACAATGTGAAACCTATCAGTAGGTCAAAATTGAGCACCACCGACCGGGAGGAGAACTCCTTACATTGCCGGTCCTGCAGTGGAAGTGGGGGAACATAGCTATGGATTGTATCAAAAGGTTAAGACTTAGCGGGAGCTTTAATGCTATTTAGGTTGAGGTGGATAAACTCACCAAGACCGCCTGCTTTATGCCCATCAAGGAAATATGGCCGGTGAGTCGGTTAATAGAGGAGTTAGCGAGACAAATCGGGAGATTACATGGAGTTCCTAGGACCATCGTCTTAGATAGAGATGAACGGTTCACTTCAAGATTTTGGGAGTAGGTACGCAACATTTTGGGAATCAGTCTGCATTGTACCACCGCCTATGTAAGAGCCTTAGTCTTTAGGAGCTGAGCCAGGGTAGCCGCCCCTGCGGGTCCAGAGGGCTGCCCCTACGACTGGCTCTGTGTTTCGCTCTTGCGCGAACCCGCCCCAACGGTTTCCTGCGGCTGCAGCCGGCTTTGTTGACCGTTGGACCGTGCTTTACTCTTTCTCTTCCCTTATAACCATTTCCTTACCTTAGGATGAAGGGTTTCTTCATTCTTCTTTCCCAGCTGCTCACGTTCTTCTTCTTCTTCTTCTTCTTCTTCTTCTTCTTCTTCTTCTTCTTCTTCTCCTTTGATCTTGTCTTGAGCTTTCCTTGGGTTTCAAGCAAGTTGTGTGGACTTTGGTTGATGTTGGTGTGTGAATGTTTTCGCTGAGCTTGAAAGCCAGCTGAGGTGTTGGTTTTGGATCACTTCCTTGCTTAGGCCACAACAGTGGTAAGTTCTCTCTTCTTCTTTTCTTTCTGTCTTTCCTTACTTTTTCCTTTCCTCCTCCCTTAGCTTAGGATTCCACAAGATTAATATTGTGTTAGATCCCCTAGGCATATATATTGATGTTCATATGTGTATATATATGTATGTGTTGATTGTTGGATGCTGAAGACTTGAATTCGTCAAGTGAAGAGTTGAAGAGAAGTCGGGGATCACTTTATGTACTGTCCCCGCACCCGCGCCAGAGAGCCGCCGCCCCTGCGTCGACAGTGTCACCGCACCCGCGCCTAAGGGCCGCCGCCGCTGCGGCCACGGTCACCGCCCCTACGTGGGAGTGCCGCTGCGCCTGCGCCTCCCGTTGCTTCGCCCCTGCGTCCTTCTTGTCACGCAAGTGCGTCTTGTACAGGATCTACCTAGAGTGTATAGATCCTTTCCTTTCCTAGTATAAGGGAGTTAATATAATGCTAGGTATGTGTATGAGGATAGGATGAGGATGATTATGATATTGATATGTGCCGGTTATGGCTTTGAGGTTTAGTAGATTATCGAGGTTTATAAGTTGGATATGATCCATATGGATCACTTGGGTCTAGGTGTGACCCCTTTGATTGATAGGAGATGTAATATCTCTTTATGCCTTGTTATTAGGCAATGTTGTCCTCCAGATTGGAGTTGATCGTGTTGAGAGTATTCCGAGGTTGAGGTAAGTCCGTAGGACTTACTTAGCTACCATCCTTATATTGGATGTGTGCATGATTGGTGTTTGATATATGCTTGATAGCATGCGATGTCGATTATTACCGACCTATGGTTTAGTGACTGTCATTATAGTGGCCGTGACAACCTTTCCCTTTTCATCCCGCTGGGAGTCTGGGAGGTTCTCTGTGGATAGGCCAGATCTGGTATACGGGATGGACCCTTCACCACTCCCATAGGATATACGGGAAGGTGTGCCGGATCCACTCCATCTGGCTATAGCCCACAGAGGCGAAGATTATATATTCCTCGAGTCACATACGTTCATATACATCTATATATACGATTTGAGTGTTGGACTTTATAAAGATAATTAACCGGGTAAATGTGTGACAGCATGATTATGCGTTTATGATTTCCTGACTTGTGTCTGTGCTTATGCATTATCTTATATATGTTTGGTTAACTAACGGTTTTATACCGTGTTGTAGATACTTTGCAGGTTAGGAGAACTGCAGAGTGATCCAGATGGGGTGATCCGCTGAGGGCTCCGTACACTAGGTTATGCGGGGGATATGGGATGTTTTGTTGTATATGGATACATGTTTTGGTTTGTACTCAGCGGTATTTTTGTAAACCTTTTGATATGTATATATTACAGTTTGATGTTTGGTTTAATCTATCTGTGCCTTGTTGTAAGATCTAGTGAACTTGTTGTCACGCTAGGGTCAGGATCCATTGTGAGATCCTAGCCCAGTAGCGCCTCGAGTCCTACGAATTCGGGGTGTTACAAATTTGGTATCAGAGCCTTAGGTTGACAACAATGGCACCTGTAATCCGCGATAAAGGTCAAATAGATAAATAAACAGAACCCGGAAGGGGTTTGACTTTTCAAAAGATTTTTGGTTTGAGTACAAATGTTTTGGGATAGTGTGTACGGAAAGCCATGACCACTCTGAGGACCTCGACAATATATATATATATATATATATATATATATATATATATATATTACCTTATATGATGTTGTGTTTGACTTTGTATATATCTATACATATGGCATATATATAGCCTTATAGGTTAGGTGTGCTTACCCTGCAGATGGCTCAGACTAGAGCCTTATCTCCAGTTGGACGAGGTAGGGGTAGACCCCCTCTTCCTCTAGTAGCGATAGGACAGGGTCAAATTCCCGCCGTGGATCCACCTGTAGAGGAGGAGGTCCATCAGGACGTTGCTGAGAGTGTTGTTCCTGAGACTGGGAACGGTATGGCTGGGAGATAGAGACCACATCGAGTCCAGTCAGATGGCTCGGATCATGTCTCTATGGGGGACCAGAGTTCCGCGCGTATATCAGACCAGTGGAGGAGGCAACCAGAGTGGGCAGATGTGCCCCGGATTTTCCAACACAGGAGGGATCATCTGAGAGATCCCATGGAGCTACTCAGATGCCAGCTGTACAGGCACGTGCTGCTGAGATTGCTCGAGTTCCAGAGGAGCGTAGAGGGCCTCGACCAGATACTTGGTTGAAGGCATTTCATCAGATGAGAGTACCCCCTTTCTCTGGGAAGGTGGGGTTAGAGGTTGAGCTGTGGATTGGACATGTAGACTCAACCCTTGAGTCTATTAGCTGTCCAGCGGACAGACAGATAGAGTTAGTACAGACTCTATTTCGAGACTTGGCACAACACTAGTGGAGATCTGTACGGGGTCAGGTTACCAGTTATGACCAGATGAGGAGTATGATCAGAGAGCGTTTCTGCCCTGCCTCATTGAGGAGGGAGAAATTACGGGATTTTGTTGAGGCTGGCTTTGAGGATGCACCTCTTGCGGATCAGCATGTGTATCTTTTTTCCCGACGACTGAGGGATGTTACCCGGACTAATATGGCGGGATTTCACTTTGAGTCCCTGATGTACTATCAGGATAGAGCCTTTGATTATGAGCGAGAGCGGGCCGGGCAGAGGAGAGCTTCTTAGACGGAGGGTTTGAGAAGAGACAGCGAACTGGGCAGACCAGTGGTGCTGGTGGAGTTGCTAGTTCAGGGCGAGGCTAGAGACGCCAAAGTTATTCCTCATCTGCACCGGTTGTACATAAGAGACGACAATGCTATAACTGTGGTGATCCTGGACACATGCGACCAGAGTGCACGAGGCCATTAGTGACTTGCTTTACGTGTGGCAGGCCAGGTCATAGAGCTGTCTTTTGTAGACAGGGCGGAACTTCATTTCAGCAGGGTTCTTCTCCTGCCAGTGTAGCAGGGGTGGGCAGAGGCCACCCCAACAACAGGCACGGGGACAACAGAGAGTCCCAGACCGTCCTACTACTCAGGGATCTGCTCCTGGGTCGAGTAGAGGTAAAGGTCGTGGTGGGAGTACCACTGACACCAGGCTACTACTGTGATTCATGGTTGCTACAGGTACAATTGTGATTCATGGTTGCTACAGGTACCATTGTGATTCATGGTTTACCTGTTAGAGTTTTGTTTGATACGGGTGCTAAGCATTCATTTATATCTGATGCATGTGTTGAGCGTTTGAGTCTAGTTACGACTTAGGGGATACCCTTTAGTATAGGGTTACCCCTTTAGTATAGGGTTACCCGATAGTAGTAGGGTTTGAGGTACCCGTGAGATACGTGATGGTCCTATTTGTGTAGGGACTTGTGTGTTACTTGTTGACTTCTTTGTCATGCCATTAGTGCATGAAGAAGTCATTTTGGGTATGGATTGGATGGATAGACACCATGAAGTTTTAGATATATGTAGGAGGACCGTGACACTCTCTACCGAGTTAGGTCATATAGAGGTTTTCTGAGGTTGGGATCTTGGGAAGTCAGGCATGGTGATCAGTGCGGTACGTGCAGCGAGATTGATTGCACAGGGCTGTGAGACCTTCTAGCTAGTGTTATGCCATGAAGGATGGGGAGAGTCCAACGTTAGAGGATATCCTAGTGGTCTGTGAGTTTACAGATGTGTTTGCTAAGCCGTCCAGTTTGCCGCCTCAGAGGAGCGTGGACTTTGGCATTGAGTTGGAGCCTGGTACGAGACCGATCTCGAAGGCCCCATATCATATGGCGTCTGTCGAGATGTTGGAGCTAATGAAGCAACTCGAGGAGTTGGCTAAGAAGGGTTTCATCCACCCTAGCGTATCCCCGTGGGGAGCATGTAAGAGCCTTAGTCTTTAGAGCCGATATTGGACTCAGCCGCCCCTGTGGGTCCAGAGAGCCGCCTCTGCGGCTGAGCCCGTGATCCGCCCCTGCGGCCAAGGAACCCGCCCCTGCGGTTTCCTGCGGCTGTAGCCGACTTTGTTGACTCTTGACCCGTGCTTTACTCTTTCTTATTTCCTTATACCAATTCCTTGCTTCATGATCAAGGGTTTTTCACCTCCTTACCCTACCTCACGACGTTCTTCTTGCCTCCCTTCCTTCCCTTGAGTTTGTTTTTGAATTCTTCTTGTTTTGGAAGAGATTTGACGGGTTTGATGATGATGATGATCTGTGAATGTGTTGTTGAGCTTGGGAGCCAGTTGAGAGTGTGTTGTTGATCATTCCTTTCTGCCTAGGACCACAACAGTGGTGAGGTTCTTATCCTCTTCTCTTCCTTCTTTCTTCCTTTGATTCCTTTCTCCTCTTCCTTAGCTTATGATTAGATGTGCTAGGATGCATATTGATGTTTGTATGTATATATATGTATATGTTTGTGGATGTGGAATGATGAAGACATGAATTGATCACGTGAAGAGTGGAAGAGAAGTCGAGGAACTACGTTCTGCACTGTCGCCGCCCCCGCGCCTGGGAGCTGCCGCCCTTTCGGGACTTTGTCACCGTACCCGCGCCCGGAAGCCGCCGCCCCCGCGGCCACGGTCCTAGCGCCTGCGCCCGCGTGTTTCCGCGCCTGCGCCTGCTGCCTTTTCGCCCCTGCGTCTTTCCGTTCCGCAGGTGCGTCTTGTGCAGGATCTACTAGAGTAGTATGGATCCTTTCCTTTCCTAGTATGAGCGGGTTAGTAGCATGTTAGGTATGTGTATGAGGATAGAATGATGATGAGTATGATATCGATATATGCCGGTTATGACCTTGAGGCTTAGTAGTTTATCGAGGTTTATAAGTTGGATATGATCCTTATGGATCCCTTTGGTCTAGGTGTGACCCCTTTGATTGATAGGAGATGTGACATCTCATTATGCCTTGTTATTAGGCAGTGTTGTTCTCCGGATTTGGAGCTGATAATATTTGAGAGTACTTCGAGATTGATGTAAGTCCATATGATTTACTTAGCTACCATCCCTATATTGGATGTATGCATGAGTGGTGTTTGATATATGCTTGATAGCATGTGATGATTGATTATTACCGACCTATGGTTTCGTGACCGCCCATTGTAGGGCCGTGACAACTTGTCCCCTTCATCCCGCTGGGAGGTTCTATGCGGGGAGGGTGACCAGATCACCACTCCAGCTGACACCATTCCCTAGAGGCGAGGATTATATATATTCCTCGTGTCACATATATTCATATACATCTATTTATACAATTTTGAGTGTTGGACTATATAAAGATGATTAACCGGGTAAATGTTTGACAGCATGATTATGTGTTTATGATTCTCTGACTTGTGTTTGTGCTTATGCATTATCTATATATATGTGTATGGTTGCTAACCGTTTTTATACCGTGTTGTAGATCCTTGTAGGTTAGGAGAACTATAGAGTGATTCAGATGGGGTGATCCGTTGAGGGCTCCGTACACTGGGTTATGCGAGGGTTATGGGATATTTTGGATGTACAGATATATGTTTTGATTGTACTTAGAGGTACTATTTGTATACTTTTGTTATGTATATATATACAGTTTGATGTTTTGGTTTTAATCTATATTGCCTTGTTGTAAGATCCAGTGAACTTGTTGTCAGGACTAGGGTCAGGATCCATTGTGAGATCCTACCCCAATAGCGCCTCGAGTCTACGGATTCGGGTGTTACAAAGTTGGTATCAGAGCCTTAGGTTGACAACAATGGCACTTGCAATCTGGCGATAAAGGTCGAATAGATAAATAAACAGAACCCGAAATGGGTCTGACTTTTCAAAAGGTTTTGGTTTTGAAATAAGTACAAATGTTTCGGGATAACGTGTACGAGAAGCCATTAACCCTCTAAAGACCTCGACAGTATAGATATATATATATAAGGTATTATGTTTGTGTTTGACTTTTATATATCTATACATATGGCATATATATGGCCTTATAGGGTTGGGTGTATTTACCCTGCAGATGACTCAGACTAGAGCTGTATCTGCAGATGGACGAGATAGGGTTGATCCCCTCTTCCTCCAGTTAGAGGTAGGACAAAGTCAGATTCCCGCTGTTGATCCACCGGTAGCGGAGGAGGTTCATGAGGTTATTGCTGAGAGTGTCGTTCCTGAGACTGGGAACGGTATAGCTGGAAGACTTACACCACAACGAGTCCAGTCAGCTGACTCAGATTATATTTATATGCGGGGACCAGATTTCCGCGCGTATATCAGGCAAGTGGAGGAAGCTACCAGAGCGGGTTAATGTACCCCGGATCTGCCAGCACAGGGGATCATCTGGAAGATCCCATGAAGCTACTCAGGTGCCAGTTGTACCGGCACGCGCTGTTGAGATAACTCAAGTTTCAGAGGAGCATAGAAGGCCTGAGAAGAGACAACGAACTGGGCAGACCAGTGGTGCTGGTGGAGTTATTGGTTTTGAACTAAACTAGAGACGCCCAAGTTACCTTGCATCTACACTGATTGCAGCTACAGGACGACGGTGCTTTAATAGTGATGAACTTGGACATTTACGACTAGCGTGCACGAGGCCGTTGGTGACTTGTTTCACTTGTGGCAGACTAGGTCACAGAGCTATTTTCTGTAGACGGGGCAGAGCTTTATCACAGTAGGGTTCTTCTCCTGCCAGTGTAGCGGGAGGTGGGCAAAGGCCACCTCAGCCGTAGATTCAGGGACAACAGAGAGTCCCAAAGCGTCCTTCTACTCAGGGATCTGCTCCTGGGCCGAGTAGAGGTAGAGGTCGTGGTGGGAGTACCACCGACACCAGAGGAGCTCAGGGTAGAGTTTTTGAGCTGAGATGTGCAGAGGAGCCAGCTGCACCGACTGCTACAGGTACCATTCTGATTCATGTTTTACCTGTTAGAGTTTTATGTGATACTGGTGCTACGCATTCTTTTATATATGATGCATGTGTTGAGCGTCTAAGTCTACATACGACTGAGGGAATACCCTTTAGTATAGGGTTACCCGATGGTAGTAGGGTCAGAGGTACCCATGAGGTCCGTGATTGTCCCATTTCTGTAGGGACTCGTGTGTTACTTGTTGACTTCTTTGTCATACCATTAGAGCATGAAAAAGTCATTTTAAGTATGGATTGGATGGATAGACATCAGGCGGTATTAGATGTAGGTAGAAGGACTGTGACCCTCTCTACCGAGTTAGGTCAGATAGAGGTTTTCCGAGGTTGGAACCTTGGAAAGTTAGGTATGGTTATCAGCGAGATTGATTGTACAGGGTTGTGAGGCCTTCTAGTGTTACGCCATGAAGGAGGGGGAGAGTCCAGCGTTAGAGGATATCCCAATAGTCTGCGAGTTTACAGATGTATTTGTTGAGCCGTCCAGCTTGCCGCCTCAGAGGAGTGTGGACTTTGGTATAGAGTTGGAGCATGGTACGAGACCCATCTCGAAGGCCCCATACCAGATGGCGCCTGTCGAGATGCTGGAGCTGAAGAAGCAACTCGAGGAGTTGGCTGAGAAGGGTTTTATCCGCCCTAGCGTATCTCCGTGAGGAGCACCTTTCCTCTTCGTGCGGAAGAAGGACGGATCGTTGAGATTGTGTATTGATTACAGAGAGCTGAACAAGGTGACCATAAAGAACAAGTATCCATTGCCTCGTATTGATGACTTGTCAGATCAGCTTCAGGGAGCGACAATATTCTCCAGGATTGACCTGCGGTCAAGGTATCATCAGTTGAGGGTGAGAGAGCAGGATGTGTACAAGACAGCATTCCGGACCAGATATGGATACTACGAGTTTGCAGTGATGCCATTTGGGCTTACGAATGCCCCAACAGTCTTCATGGATTTGATGAACAGTATATTCATCGACTTCCTGGATCAGTTTGTGGTAGTCTTCATAAATGACATTTTGGTGTACTCTCGCAACAAAGAGGAGCATGCAGGGCAGCTGAGGACTTTGTTACAGGTTTTACGAGATAGAGAACTTTATGCTAAGTTCTCTAAGTGCGAGTTTTGGATGCCAGAGGTAGCATTCCTGGGTCATGTTGTTTCAGATGAGGGGATCAAGGTGGATCCGGCTAAGATTGAGTCAGTAGTAGCATGGACGACACCGACGAACGTCAAGGAAGTACGTAGCTTTCTTGGCCTAGCCGGTTATTATCGACGCTTTGTGGAGGGATTTTTTGTGATTGCCCGTCCACTGACGAGTCTGCATAGGAAGACTACCAGATTTGTATGGTTTGAGCAATGTATGCAGAGTTTTGAGGAGCTGAAGAGATGTCTGACTTCCGCTCCTATTTAGGCAAAGCCAGAGGGTACAACTGATTTTTTGGTTTATAGTGATGCATCCAAGCTAGGCTTGGGATGTGTGTTGATGCAGCGAGGTAGAGTGATTGCATATGCGTTTAGACAGCTGAAGGCGTATGTGGAGAACTACCCAACTCATGATCCAGAGTTGGCTGCACTAGTTCATGCACTGAAGATCTGGAGACATTACCTGTATGGTGCTACATGTCAGATCTTCACAGATAATAAGAGTCTGAAATATATTTTCACGCAGCGGGAATTGAATAACCGCCAGCGCAGATGGCTTGAGCTGATCAAGGACTTTGATCTGGAGATTCTGTATCATCCAGGGAAGGCGAACATTGTCGCCGACGCCCTGAGCAGGAAGACGCCTCGAGAGAAGGCGATTGCGAAACTGACAGTACAACCTCAGTTACAAAGAGACTTGATCTGGTTAGAGCTGGACATCCATTTTCGTGATGAGGATGCCCAGTTTAGTAGTTTAGAGGTTCTCCCTGATATTTTGAGTGAGATCGAACAGAAGCAGGGGACCTGCCCGACATTGATGAGGATCCGAGAGAGGATGTCTCGGGATGAGACACCACAATTCCTTATAGGAGCAGATGGAGTGATGAGACGCCGCGATCGCGTCTATGTACCCGTTGATGCGGATTTGCGCCAGAGGATATTATAGGAGGCTCACTGTACGCCTTATTCAGTGCACCCAAGTACGAGTAAGATGTACTAGGATTTGAGGCGTTCATATTGGTGGGGAGGGCTGAAGCCCGATGTGGCCAGATTTGTGGCACAGTGTGCGACCTGTCAGCAGGTCAAAATCGAGCATTGTAGACATGGAGGTGAACTCCATTCACTGCCTGTTCCACAGAGGAAGTGGGAGTACGTCACCATGGATTTTGTGACTGGGTTGAGACCGAGCAGGAGCTTTGATGCCATCTGGGTTATAGTGGACAGATTGACGAAGACGGCACGTTTTATCCCTATTCGGGAAACGTGGCCAGTGAGCAGTTTAGCTAAAGAGTACACTAGACAGATAGTGAGGCTCCATGGGGTACCGAGGACGATCGTCTCAGACAGAGATGGGCGATTTACCTCGAGGATCCGGCAACAGATTCAGACTGCCCTGGGGACGAGTTTGCACTTCACTACTGCGTTTCATCCTTAGACAGATGGTCAGTCAGAGAGGACCATTCAGACACTGGAGGATATGTTGCGAGCTTGTTAGCTTTGCCTCCGAGATTAGAGGGTGTTCACCCTGTGTTTCACATGTCTCAGCTGAGGGAGTATATACCAGATCCGAGACATATTGTGAGTTATGATGATTTGGTGGTCGAGCCGGACCACACTTTTGCTGAGCATCCTATTGCAGTCCTAGAACGAGGTAGGAGACGTCTGCATTCGAAGGACATTCCTATGTTGAGGATACAGTGGTCGATACGAGGGCCTGATGAGGCTACATGGGAGACTGAGGATAGTATTCAGAGGAACTATCCAGAAATTTATGCCGAGATAGATGTACTAGTAGGATCGACGAGTAGATCTTAGTACTATCTTGGTGAGTGTTGTGATTATGTTCTTATATGCTATGATGTGTTTATTTTCTTACTAGCTATGATGTGATTAGTGATCTTATTAGATCTTGTTGTGCTAGTGCGATTGATGTTTATAGCTGGAGATGGCTCTTTCCTCCATGCTATTGAGATACGATTAGGGTTTAGTTGGAGATGGTTATTCCTCCATGCTATTTTTGATGGACATAGTATTGCTGGAGATGTTTTTCCTCCATGCCCTTTTGTTATGAGTATGTTACGGCTAGAGATGTTTTTCCTCTATGCCTTTGCGATGTGACGATGATATGGCTAGAGATGTTTTTCCTCTATGCCCTTGTGATGCAATGATAGTATGGCTAGAGATGGTTTTCCTCTATGCCTTTTACAGTATTATGATCTTGTTGCTGGAGACGATAAGTTCCTCCATGCATGTATTTGAGGTTATAGAGTGATATAGGTTGATACCATATGTGTGGGGATGTGATACCTCCAATAGAGAGAGTTCAACATCGGCTTATGAGTCCGAGTGGTTTTAGGATTCCACAAGTTTCGGGACGAAACTTGTTTTTAGGGGGGTGAGATGTAAGAGCCTTAGTCTTTAGAGCCGAGATTGGACTGAGCAGCCCCTGCGGGTCCAGAGAGCCGCCCCTGCGGCTGAGCCCATGATCCGTCCCTGCGGCCAAGGAACCTGCCCTTGCAATTTCCTGCGGCTGCAACCGAATTTGTTGACTCTTGACCCGTGCTTTACTCTTTCTTATTTCCTTATACCTATTCCTTGCTTCCTGATCAAGGCTTCTTCACCTCCTTAGCCTACCTCACGACGTTCTTCTTGCCTCCTTTCCTTCCCTTGAGTTTGTTCTTGAATTATTCTTGTTTTGGAAGAGATTTGATAGGTTTGATGATGATGATGATGTGTGGATGCGTTGCTGAGCTTGGGAGCCAGTTGAAAGTGTGTTGTTGATCAATCCTTTCTGCCTAGTACCACATCAGTGGTGACTTGCTTATCATTTTCTCTTCCTTCTTTCTTCCTTTGATTCCTTTCTCCTCTTCCTTAGCTTAGGATTAGATGTGCTAGGATGCATATTGATGTTTGTGGTTGTGGAATGATGAAGACGTGAATTGATCACGTGAAGAGTGGAAGAGAAGTCGAGGAATTACGTTCTGCATTGTCGCCGCCCCCGCGCCTGGGAGCTGCCGCCCTTACGGAACTTTGTCACCGCACCCGCGCCCAGAAGCCGCCGCCCCGCGGCCACGGTCCCAACGCCTGCACCCGCGTGTTTCCGCGCCTGCGCCTGCTGCCTTTCCGCCCCTGCGTCTTTCCGTTCCGCAGGTGCGTCTTGTGCAGGATCTACTAGAGTAGTATGGATCCTTTCCTTTCCTAGTATGAGCGGGTTAGTAGCATGTTAGGTTTGTGTATGAGGATAGAATGATGATGAGTATGATATCGATATATGCCGGTTATGACCTTGAGGCTTAGTAGTTTATCGAGGTTTATAAGTTGGATATGATCCTTATGGATCCCTTTGGTCTAGGTGTGACCCCTTTGATTGATAGGAGATGTGACATCTCATTATGCCTTGTTATTAGGTAGTGTTGTTCTCCGGATTTGGAGCTGATCATATTTGAGAGTACTTCGAGGTTGAGGTAAGTCCATAGGACTTACTTAGCTACCATCCCTATATTGGATGTATGCATGAGTGGTGTTTGATATATGCTTGATAGCATGTGACGATTGACTATTACCAACCTATGGTTTAGTGACCGCCCATTGTATGGGCGTGACAACTTGTCCCCTTCATCCCGCTGGGAGTCTAGGAGGTCCTTTGCGGGCAGGCCAAATTTGGATTGTGGGACGGGCTCTCTCCACTCCCATAGGGTATACGGGGAGGGTGACCAGATCACCACTCCAGCTGACACCATTCCCGAGAGGCGAGGATTATATATATTCCTCGTGTCACATATATTCATATACATCTATTTATACGATTTGAGTGTTGGACTATATAAAGATGATTAACCGGGTAAATGTGTGACAACATGATTATGTGTTTATGATTCCCTGACTTGTGTTTGTGCTTATGCATTATCTATATATATGTGTATGGTTGGCTAACGGTTTTATACCGTGTTGTAGATCCTTTGCAGGTTAGGAGAACTGCAGAGTGATTCAGATGGGGTGATCCGCTGAGGGCTCCGTACACTGGGTTATGCGAGGGTTATGGGATATTTTGGATGTACAGATATATGTTTTGATTGGATGGATAGACATCAGGCGGTATTAGATGTAGGTAGAACGACTGTGACCCTCTCTACCGAGTTAGGTCAGATAGAGGTTTTCCGTGGTTGGGACCTTGGAAAGTTAGGTATGGTTATCAGCGAGATTGATTGTACATGGTTGTGAGGCCTTCTAGTGTTACGCCATGAAGGAGGGGTAGAGTCCAGCGTTAGAGGATATCCTAATAGTCTGCGAGTTTACAGATGTATTTGTTGAGCCGTCTAGTTTGCCGCCTCAGAGGAGTGTGGACTTTGGTATAGAGTTGGAGCCTGGTACGAGACCTATCTCGAAGGCCCCATACCAGATGGCGCTTGTCGAGATGCTGGAGCTGAAGAAGCAACTCGAGGAGTTGGCTGAGAAGGGTTTTATCCGCCCTAGCGTATCTCCGTGAGGAGCACCTTTCCTCTTTGTGCGGAAGAAGGACGGATCGTTGAGATTGTGTATTGATTACAAAGAGTTGAACAAGGTGACCATAAAGAACAAGTGTCCATTGCCTCGTATTGATGACTTGTTAGATCAGCTTCAGGGAGCGACAATATTCTCCAGGATTGACCTGCGGTTAGGGTATCATCAGCTGAGGGTGAGAGAGCAGGATGTGTACAAGACAGCATTCCGGACCAGATATGGACACTACGAGTTTTTAGTGATGCCATTTGGGCTGACGAATGCCCAACTGTCTTCATGGAGTTGATGAACAGTATATTCATCGACTTCCTGGATCAGTTTGTGGTAGTCTTCATAAATGACATTTTGGTGTACTCTCGCAGCAAAGAGGAGCATGCAGGGCAGCTGAGGACTGTGTTACAGGTTTTACGAGATAGAGAACTTTATGCTAAGTTCTCTAAGTGCGAGTTTTGGATGCCATAGGTAGCATTCCTGGGTCATTTTGTTTCAGATGAGGGGATCAAGGTTGATCCGGCGAAGATCGAGACAGTGGCAGCATGGACGACACCGACGAACGTCAAGGAGGTACGTAGCTTTTTTGGCCTAACCGGTTATTATCGACGCTTTGTTGAGGGATTTTCTGTGATTGCTCGTCCACTTACGAGTTTGTTGAGGAAGACTACCAAGTTTGTATGGTTTGAACATTGTACACAAAGTTTTGAGGAGCTGAAGATACGTCTGACTTCCGCTCCTATTTTAGCACAACCAGAGGGCACAGCTGATTTTGTGGTTTACAGTGTCGCATCCAAGCTAGGCTTGGAATGTGTGTTTATGCAGCGAGGCAGAGTGATTGCATATGCGTCTAGACAGCTGAAGACGTATGAGGAGAACTACCCGACTCACGACCTGGAGTTGGCAGCGGTAGTTCATGCACTGAAGATCTGGAGACATTACTTGTATGGTGCTACATGTCAGATCTTCACAGACCATAAGAGTTTGAAGTATATTTTCACGCACCGGGAATTGAATAACCGCCAGCGTAGGTGGCTTGAGATGATCAAGGACTTTGATTTGGAGATTTTGTACCATCCGGGGAAGGCGAACGTTGTCGCCGACGCCCTGACCAGGAAGAAGCCTCGAGAGAAGGCGATTGCGAGACTGACAGTACAACCTTAGTTACAAAGAGATCTGACTTGGCTAGAGTTAGACGTCCAGTTTCCTGATGAGGACACCCAGTGGAGTACTTGGTTCTTCCTGATTTGTTGAGTGAGATCCAATAGAAGCAGGGGACGTGCCCAACATTGATGAGGATTCGAGAGAGGATGTCCCGGGACGAGGCACCACAGTTCCTTATAGGACGAGATGGAGTGATGAGACGTCGCAGTCGCGTCTGTGTACCCGCTGATGCGGATTTGTGATAGAGGATATTACAGGAGGTTCACTGTACGCCTTATTCAGTGCACCCAGGTACGAGTAAGATGTACCAGGATTTGAGACGTTCATATTGGTGGGGAGGGCTGAAGCCCAACGTAGCCAGATTTGTGGCACAATCGACCTATCAACAGGTCAAGATCGAGCATTGTAGACCTGGAGGTGAGTTCCATCCACTGCCTATACCACAAAAGAAGTGGGAGGACGTCACCATGGATTTTGTGACTGGGTTGAGACCGAGCAGGAGCTTTGATGCCATATGGGTTGTAGTTGACAGATAAACAAAGACGGCACGTTTTATCCCTATTCGGGAAACGTGGCCAGTGAGCAGATTAGTAGAGGAGTACACTAGACAGATAATGAGACTCCATGGTGTACCGAGGACGATCGTCTCAAACAGAGATGGGCGATTTACCTCGAGGTTTTGGCAGCAGATTCAGACTGCCCTGGGGACGAGTTTGCACTTCACTACTGCGTTCCATCCTTAGACAGATGGTCAGTCAGAGAGGACCATTTAGACATTGGAGGATATGCTGCGAGCTTGTGTGTTGGACTGCGGACAAGTGCGGACGGATCATCTCCCACTAGTTGAGTTCTTGTACAACAACAGCTGGCATGCATCGATTGGGATGGCCCCATATGAGGCACTGTATGGACAGAGATGTCGCACGCCATTATGCTGGGATGAGCCTAGCAGTGTTAGTGGTTTGACACCTGACCAAATTCAGGATGATGTTGCTCGAGTAGCATTGATCAGAGAGAGGATGATGACTGCACAGAGCCGTCAGAAGTCATATGCAGATAAGAGGCGTAGACCCCTAGAGTTCAGAGTAGGAGCCCATGTGTGGCTAAGAGTATCTTCGACACGAGGTGTTAGACGATTTGACATTAAGGGGAAGTTGAGCCCCCGATATGTCGGGTCGTTCGAGATTCTGGATCGAGTTAGGAGCGCAGCATACAGATTAGCTTTGCCTCCGAGATTAGAGAGTGTTCACCCAGTGTTTCACGTGTCTCAGCTGAGGGAGTACATACCAGATCCAAGACACACAGTGAGCTATAATGATTTGGTGGTCGAGCCGGACCACACTTTTGTTGAGCACCCGATTGCAGTTTTAGAACGAGGTATGAGACGCCTGCGTTCGAAGGACATTCCGATGTTGAGGATAGAGTGGTCGGGACGAGGACTTGATGAGGCTACATGGGAGACTGAAGATAGTATTCAGAGTAACTATCTAGAGTTTTACGCCGAGATAGATGTACCTGTAGGATCGACGAGTAGATCTTAGTACTATCTTGGTGAGTGTTGTGATTATGTGCTTATATGTTATAATGTATTTATTTTCATGCTAGGTATGATGTGATATATGATCTTATTAGATCTTGGTTTGCTAGTGCGATTGATGATTATAGCTGGAGATGGTTCTTTCCTCCATGCTATTGGGATGTGATTAGGGTTTAGCTGGAGATGGTTATTCCTCCATGCTATTTTGATGGACATAGTATTGCTGGAGATGTTTTTCCTCCATGCCCTTTGGTTATGAGTATGACACGGCTAGAGATGTTTTTCCTCTATGCCTTTGCGATATGATGATGATTCGGCTAGAGATATTTTTTTCCTCTATGCCCTTGTGATGTGATGATAGTTTGGCTAGAGATGGTTTTCCTCTATGCCTTGGATAGTATAGTGATATTGTTGCTGGAGATGATGATTTCCTCCATGCCTATGTTCGAGGTTATAGAGTGATATAGGTTGATACCTTATGAGCGGAGAGGTGATGCCTCGGATAGAGAGAGTTATACCTCGGCATACGGGTCCTAGAGGTTTTGGGATTTCACAAGTTTCGGGACGAAACTGGTTTTTAGGGGGGTGAGATGTAGGAGCCTTAGTCTTTAGGAGTTGAGCCAGGGTAGCCGCCCGTGTGGGTCCAAAGGGCCGCCCCTGTGGCTGGCTCTGTGCTCCGCCCCTGCGGCTCAGGGAACCCGCCCCTGCGGTTTCCTACGGCTACAACGGCTTTGTTGACTGTTGGACCGTGCTTTACTCTTTCTCTTCCCTTATAACCATTTCCTTACCTTAGGATGAAGGGTTTCTTAATTCTTCTTTCCCAGTTGCTCACGTTCTTCTTCTTCTTCTTCTTCTTCTTTGATCTTGTTTTGAGCTTTCCTTGGGTTTCAAGCAAGTGTGTGGACTTTGGTTGATGTTGGTGTGTAGATGTTGTTGCTGAGCTTGAAAGCCATCTGAGGTGTTGGTTTTGGATCACTTCCTTGCTTAGGCTACAACAGTGGTAAGTTCTCTCTTCTTCTTTTCTTTCTTTCTTCCCTTAGTTTTTCCTTTCCTCCTCCCTTCGCTTAGGATTCCTCAAGATTAATCTTGTGTTAGATCCCCTAGGCATATATATTGATGTTCATATGTGTATATATATATGTATGTGTTGATTGTTGGATATTGAAGACTTGAATTTGTCAAGTGAAGAGTTGAAGAGAAGTCGGGGATCACTTTCTGTATTGTCCCCGCACCCGCACCAAAGAGCCGCCGCCCCTGCGTTGACGGTGTCACCGCACCCGCGCCTAAGTTCCGCCGCTCCTGCGGCCACGGTCACCGCCCCTGTGTGGGAGTGCCGCCGCGCCTGCGCCTCTCGTTGCTTTGCCCCTGAGTCCTTCCTATCACGTAGGTGCATCTTGTACAGGATCTACCTAGAGTGTATAGATCCTTTCCTTTCCTAGTATGAGGGAGTTAATAGCATGGTAGGCATGTGTATGAGGATAGGATGAGGATGATTATGATATTGATATGTGTCGGTTATGGCTTTGAGGTTTAGTAGATTATCGAGGTTTATAAGTTGGATATGGTCCATATGGATCCCTTGGGTCTAGGTGACCCCTTTGATTGATATGAGATGTAATATCTCTTTGTGCCTTGTTATTAGGCAGTGTTTTCCTCCAGATTGGAGTTGATCGTGTTAAAAGTATTCCGAGGTTGAGGTAAGTCCGTAGGACTTACTTAGCTAGCATCCTTATATTGGATGTATGCATGAGTGGTGTTAGATATATGCTTGATAGCATGCGATGTCGATTATTACCGACCTATGGTTTAGTGACTGTCATTATAGTGGCCGTGACAACCTTTCCCTTTTCATCCCGCTGGGAGTCTGGGAGGTTCTCTGTGGATAGGTCAGATCTTGTATACGGGATGGACCCTTCACCACTCCCATAGGGTATACGGGAAGGTGTGCCGGATCCACTCCAGCTGGCTATAACCCACAGAGGCGAGGATTATATATTTCTCGTGTCACATACGTTCATAAACATCTATATATATACGATTTGAGTGTTGGACTTTATAAAGACAATTAACCGGGTAAATGTGTGACAACATGATTATGTGTTTATGATTTCCTGACTTGTGTATCTGCTTATGAATTATCTTATATATGTTTGGTTAGCTAACGGTTTTATACCGTGTTGTAGATACTTTGCAAGTTAGGAGAAATGCAGAGTGATCCAGATGGGGTGATCCACTGAGGGCTCCGTACACTAGGTTATGCGTGGGATATGGGATGTTTTGTTGTATATGGATACATGTTTTGGTTTGTACTCAGCGGTATTTTTGTAAACCTTTTGATATGTATATATTACAGTTTGATGTTTGGTTTAATCTATATGTGCCTTGTAAGATCCAGTGAACTTGTTGTCAGGCTAGGGTCAGGATCCATTGTGAGATCCTATCCCAGTAGCGCCTCGAGTCCTACAGATTCGGGGTGTTACAGCCTACCACCGCAATCAGATGGTCAGTGAGAGAAGATTGTCCCGACCTTGGAGGACATACGGAGAGCATGCGTATTGGACTGAGGCAGGTATGGCTGGATCACCTTTCTCTAGTGGAGTTTCATACGACAATCGTGATCATGCGCCTATGGGTATGGCTCCCTAGGAGACACAGTACGTCCGAAGTACCGTGCACCCCTTTGTTGGGAGGATGCTAGCGAGGCTGGAGGAGTTGCTTTGGAGCAGATACAGGACGACATGTCTCGGGTAGCCTTGATACGAGAGCGTATGTTTTCGCTAGAAGTCTTACGTTGATAAGAGTCGCAGACCGCTAGAGTTCTAAGTCGGTTCACATGTGTGGTTGAGAGTATCACCAACTAGAAGCGTGAGACGTTTCGGCATTAAGGGGAAGTTAAGCCCCCGATATGTCGGACCCTTTGAGATATTAGAGCGGGTCGAGCAGGTTGCATACCGGTTGACCCTCCCACATGCATTGGAGAGCATAAACCCTGTATTCCATGTATCTCAACTCAGAGAATCCATAACGGACCCACGACACGTGGTTAACCATAAGGATTTGAATGTTGAGTTGGACCACACTTTTACCGAATATCCGGTAGCTATATTAGAGAGGAGCATTAGACGACTATAGTCGAAGGAAATACCGATGTTAAAGATCCAGTAGTCCCGACAGGGGATCGATGAGGCTATTTGAGAGACGGAGGATAGCATTAGGAGCTCGTACCCGGAACAGTACACCGAGTTAGTGTTGACTTTAGGTTTGACAATTTAGTCTTGAGACCGTTTATGTGTTATATATTTATTATGTAACCCATATTTTAATTCTTTTGAGTGATATTTATATATTGATGATTGCCCTCGGGATGAGTGTTATACTAGTTTCACTGGAATGAAAGGAAACAGAAAAGAAAAATAACCTCTACTAATAACAGTTGATATGAATCGAATTACGGTCTCGGATTGACCATATGTCACCCTAAATTTTGGGACGAAACTTATTTTAAGGGGGAACTAATGTAATAATAGAAAAATTCGGGAATTTAATATAACCATTTTAATTAAAATTTTATTAATTATCCCAAGAACCTTGATGACGGAAACCATTGAAGACCTAAGCTACATAATGTGGACCGTTACTCCACGTTATTATGGCCATGAATGCCGCCATAATGACGACCGTTACTTCACGTTATTATGGCCATGAATGCCGCCATAATGACGAGCATTACTCTACATTATTATGGCCATGAATGCCGCCACATAAGAATCTATATAAATCTCAACAAAATAAGCGCCCACCCTTTTCCCTCACTTCCCCCCCTTGCGTTATTCCTAAACAACATCATTGTTAATCTCATGTAGAATTGTAGACAACAAGCTACTAGTTAGCGATCAAAGCCCGGTCGCAGCCACGTCGCCGCTGCTTGGTGCCATCTAGTGCCATTCACCGCTTGCAACATAATTTCGTTTCCGGATAGAAAAATCTAGGGACTTTTTAAAAAAAGTCCCTAGAGATGTCTAACTAGTAGCCTTGTTGTCTCAAAGTCATGAGAAACGGAAACAACCCCATTGTTATTTTAGTCCCCTTCTACCTTTGGCCGAATTTAAGTCCCCTTATACTTTTTAACATAGTAATTTAAGTCCCCTTATACCTTTGGCCGATAGCCTTTTCTCGGGAGTTTATCTCGAAGTCATGAGAAACGAAAACAATCTAGGGACTTTTTAAAAAAGTCCCTAGACATATTTTTTTTAAGATAATAAGTTCTCGCATTGATAGTTGAAGACATTCCGAACCTAGTATATAAGATCGTTGAGCTACTCTTCCTATTCTCAATTGGTTTAATAGGAACCTCTTCGGGTTTATATGTTGGGCTTGGACCTCACACACATGTGCGCTCATATGTACACGACCTAACTCGAAAGTCCGTATGTATCGGACTTTTACATAGTATTAGAACATCTAACCTCTATTCGGCTCGCGATCTAAACCTTGACAATATTCACGAAAGGACTCCCAACTCCATTCTTTGCCGATATTCGATCACATCTTTTCATATGTTCCTCTCCAAATGCGGCCGAGAATATATACGATAATTATATTATATTGCACAAATTTATGTAAAAAAATTGTTAAAAATACGATTACTCAATATATAATGGAGATCGATGACTCAATCATACGTGTTGAATATGTCTTGAATTAGGCTTATTTCTGTTTGGGCTTTTTCTATTTTTGGCTCAGTCTTATACTCGGTGCCCAAGTATAAAACCTATCAAGTATAAATGATAACATGATTTATCGACCTGTTTTAGTCATGCATTTAGGTAGATTTCCCCTTTCCGTATTCATGTTTTTGCCTTAGTTTATACCATTTATTCTTGTTTAGTTTTACTTTGCAAGAATAGATGTCTATACACACTATTTGTGGCTTTGTAGGTGATTTGGCGCATTATGGAGCTAAAACGACGTATTTGAGGATCAAGCCTCGAAGTGGATGCATTGGAGTGAGCATACGTGCACGGGAAAGGGCTAGGAATCAAGCTAAACACATGAAGGAATGACCAAGTAGCCATCTCGGCCGGGATCCACTTACCTCGGCCCGAGATGGAGGTTTCTGTTGCAAAATCTCGGTCCAATCTCGGACTGAGATCCACTTATCTCGGTCATCATCTCGGTCGACTTGACCGAGATCCCAAGACGCTGAAGATCGAAGACGAAATCTCGGCCCCGACCTAACTGATATCGGCCGAGATCCAGCCCGAGATTCTTTCTTGAGCGTTATATTTTATTTACGGGCAGTTTCCTTTTGGCCAAATGTCTTTTTAGCTAGGTTTTGTGTATAAAAAGAAGTCTTGGATTCATTCCAAGGGGGCTTATTCAGGGCTAGCTTGCCCTAGAGGGAGGATTCGTCTCCTACCCTTCCGTCTTTTCCATTCATCATTATTCATAGTTTAGATTAGTTTAGATTAACGTTGGAGACTTATGCGTTGACATTTGTTGGGAAGACATTGTTGAGTTGAGATTTAGCAAGATTGCAGGTTTTCACTATTGAAGTTGAGTAGTTTATTTTCTCCCTTTTTTCATTTCTTTGTTTGTCTTTGATATGATTGTTATTGGCTAGAACTTTGTGGTTCCAGGGAAGAATAGAAGATTTATTTAAACAAAGATCAGTGAGGGATTGTTCCCTATAATTGTTTGAATCGCTTTAAATCCTATGAAAATGTTTGGTTTTTGCAGGTTTAGAATAATCTAAATCCCTTAACCTAAGTAGGAATTGAGTCGTAACTGAGATATTCCTGTTTAGATACATAAGAGAACTTGTTCCTAGGTGATAAAGGTTTAACCTTTATTGGATAGAATGTGTCTTGATTCCTTGCTGAGTTAGGTAATTCCTGAGACTTACTAGGTAAAGGTTTACCTAATCCTTAGTTATTAATCTGGTTTGTTTAGAATTTCCTTCTTTTCTACCTTGAGACTTACCCGGTAACAGGTAGTTAGGATTGAAACTAGATGTTCTCGAGACTTACCCGGTAATAGACCATCAGAGTAGAAACATTCATCCCTGTATGCTTTTCAAATCATATATGCTTTATGAGATTGCCCCGATTCTTGTGTATAAACAATGTTCTTGAAATCCTTGGAATCCATTTTTCTTTCCTTTAGTTTGATTATCTTGTTTTCCTTTTTGTTTTATTTGATTTTTAATCAATAGTGACAATTGATTGCGAATCCACCACACGTTCCAAAACTTTTTTGACTTCTTTCCCTTATATTTTCCAACCCCCTTTCTTATTCTAGATCTATATAATCCTTAATCGTTGCTGCAAATTAATCCTCCCAGTCTTTGTGTTCGACCCTGGAATACTTGTCATACTTCGTACGATCCATACACTTTGGGTTCGTTGCTACTTAGGGGAATTATTTACAGGTTATAAATTTAAAACTATCCCTTCCTTATTTTGCTATCCTGTGAGTTTCTATCATTATTGATAAGGATTTATTGGTGTGTAAAACCATCGAACAAGTTTTTGGGGTCGTTGTCGGGGACTGTGGTCAGTTTGATCTGCGTGCTTTGATTATTTATAGTGTAGATCTTTCTTATTACTTTTGATCTTGTTCTCTTTTTTTCTTTGCATTCTCCAAGGTTCAACAAAATGTATGTGAGAAGCCTTCGAGCTGAATTAGATGAAACCTTGGAGCGGATTGACTATCTGGAGAGGGAACTACAGTATGAGATCTTCTTGGTGAGCCGACTAGGAGAAAGTGAGGAAAGCTTAGAGCAGATCCGTTTTCTAGAGGATGAAATTATGTACCAGAGATATGAAGCAAGACGACAACGGGAAGAATATGAATCGTGGTAAAACGATGTTGGGGATAGAGTTGATAAGCTCTATAAGAACTTAACTCCCGGGGAAGAGGCTCGACCAAAGGACGAATATCCGACGAAAGTCAAAATCTCGACCTCTTCCGTACCCATCTCGGCCAAGATCGAGACCATCTCGACCAAGATTCCACAACAGAGAGTTGGATCTCGGCCCGAGTTCATATCCATCTCGATCGAGATTCCTTTACAGAAGGAAAATCTCGGCCTCATCTATATTCATCTCTGCCGAGATTTCATCCAGTGTTGCCCGAGATCTACTGAAAGTCGTCTTGAAGTTTTCCATCCTACTCGTGTTGCACCTGAGAGTTGGAGGGCAGTCCCGAAGGAACCTCCTAAGAAGATTGAAGCTTCTCCCTCTTCGAAAGATGTTGTTATAAAAGTATGGGGTAACCCACAAGGTTACTATTCCATACCATCCCCAAGTGTTGGGAAGAGTGGAGATCTTCCACAAGGACATGAAGAGAGTTCTCAAGAAGAAACTTTATGGGTCCCTGTGAAGAGTGGTTGCAAGGACTGGATGAGCAATCCAAGGTTTTGGATGTGAGCTAAGGAAACCACGGAATATAGAGTCTGGCTAGAGACCTTAAACCAAGCGCTTCTCGGGAGGCAACCCGAGGTAAGAGTCTTTTTGCTTTTGTTTTTGCTTTTTGCTTTTGCGTTTCTGCGCGTTTTGGTATCTTTTGTCTTTTCAAGTCTTAGGTAATAAATTAAGAAGAGATGCTTGAAGAAGTTTGCACACCCGCTTGTTTCCACCACCACTTCCACATGAATGTGTTATATCACTGATTTTTACATTGTGAGTATTCTTTTTCACTTCTATTATTCTTCACATTGGGGACAATGTGAGTTTTAAGTATGAGGTGGGATATTTGCAGTCTTTTACCATGTGTTCCTTTTATTGCATTGCATTTAGATAGTTTGAATTTCCTTGTCACACGTTTCCTTTTAGCATTCACGAAGAAAAAAAAATCTCGGCCGAGATTTTTGATCTCGGGCCGAGATCCCTTTGCCGGAAAAAAAATAAAAACTAAAAAAATTGAAAATAAAATAAAAAAAATATCGGCCGAGATTTCACGAGAGAAGGTTCCATCTCGGCCCAAGATAAAAATCTCGGGCGAGATCCCTTTGCCCGAATTTTTTTTTTTTAATATTTATTTTGTGCTTCTAGGAATGACATGACCCCTATGACGATATTGTGTAAGTGAATTAACCTTTGATTTACTATTTTGAGCTCAATTTGATTTATGGCATATATGAGATTTGAATACTTTGCTTGAATTTTATGTGATTTATGAAAATTACCTTGTCTTGTTGGATTGAGCTTGGATAGTTGATGCTTCATGATAAGTTCTTATACATTGCATAGGGATGATTTAGGCAATTCGATTTCATTCTTCTTCTATCTTTATCATGCTTAGCTCCTCAAACATGAAATCCATTGTCTCCTATCCGGGAATTAGGAATGTTTAGTTTGAAGGGGTGTGTTTAATTGTTGTTGATGTGAATTGTATGAAGAAGTGTGAATGATGTGAAATGTGATGTGATGAAGAAAAGCAAAGCTTTTAGGGGATTGTTGGCTATGAAAGATGAGTAACTCGGTACCATTCACATAGCCGGGTGTTTGTATCTGCAAGAGCCTGAGTCTTTAGAGTTGAGATAGGACTGAGCCGCCCCTGCGGGTCCAGAGGTCGCCCCTGCGGCTTGTGCAGTGTTCTGCCCCTGCGGCTCAGGGAACCCGCCCCTGCGGTTTCTTGCGGCTGCAGCCAGCTTTGTTAACCCTTTGACCATGCTTTACTCTTTTCCCTTCCTCCTTAAGCCTCTTCTTGTGCTCGTGAGTAAGGGTTTCTTCTTCACTTCTCCAGCTTCCTCACGTCTTTTTTGCCTCCTTTCTTCTCCTTGATCTTGTTCTTGATTTCTCTTTGGTTTGGAAGAGAAATTGTGGCTTTGGTGTTTGATGTTGATGATGTGTGTATTGCTGAGCTTGGGAGCCAATTGATGGTGGTTTTGTGATCTTTTCCTTGCTGCCTAGGACCACAGTAGTGGTGAGTTTCCTCTCTTCTTCTTCTTTCTTTCTTTCTTCTTTTGATTTCTCTTCCTTAGCTTAGGATTAGTTGTGCTAGGCACGTTTTGATGTTTGTATGTATATATGTATGTGTATGAGTTGGGTTAATGGATGATGAAGACGTGATTTCATCACATGAAGAACCGAAGAGGAAATCAGGGTTCACATTCTGCAGCGTCGCCGCCCCCGCGCCAGTGAACAACCGCCCCCTACGGGACCTTGTCACCGCACCCGTGCCTCAATGCCGCCGCCCCCACGGCCACAGTCACAGCGCCCGCACCTGCGTCTGCCGTCATTCCGCCCCTGCGTCTTTCCTGTCACGCAGATGCGTCTTGTGCAGGATCTACTAGAGTAGTATGGATCCTTTCCTTTCCTAGTATGAGCGGGTTAGTAGCGTGCTAGGTATGTGTATGAGGATAGAATGTTGATGAGTATGATATCGTTATATGCCGGTTATGGCTTTGAGGTTTAGTATATTATCGAGGTTTATAAGTTGGATATGATCCATATGGATCCCTTGGGTCTAGGTCTGACCCCTTTGATTGATAGGAGATTTGATATCTCGTTATGCTTTGTTTTTAGGCAGTGTTGTCCTCTAGTTTGGAGTTGATCGTGTTTGAGACTACTTCGAGGTTGAGGTAAGTCCATAGGACTTACTTAGATACCATCCTTATATTGGATGTATGCATGAGTGGTGTGTGTTATATGCTTGATAGCATGCAATGTTGTTTATTACCGACCTATGGTTTAGTGACCGCCCATTGTAGTGGTTGTGACAACCTTCCCTTTCATCCCGCTGAGGAGTCTGGGAGGTTCTCTGTAGTCAGGTTAGATCTGGTACACGGGATGGCCACTCCCCACTCCTTTATGGTATAGGGGAGAGTGTTCCGGACCCACTCCAGCTGGCTATAGCACTCAGAGGCGAGGATTATATATATATATACCTCGTGTCACATATGTTCATATACATATATTTATACGATTTGAGTGTTGGACTTTATAATGATAATTAACCGGGTAAATGTGTGACAGCATGATTATATGTTATGATTTCTTGATGTGTGTTTGTGCCTATGCATCTTCTATATATATGTGTATGGTTAGCTAACGGTTTTATACCGTGTTGTAGATCCTTTGCAGGTTAGGAGAGCTACAGATTGATTCAGATGGGTGATCCGCTGAGGGCTCCGTATACTTGGTTTATGCGAGAGTTATGGGGATTTTGTATGTACAGATACATGTTTTGTTTGTACTCAGCGATACCTTGTATACCTTTTGATATGTATATATTTCAGTTTGATGTTTTGGTTTTAATCTGTTTGTGCCTTGTTGTAAGATCCAGTGAACTTGTTGTCAAGCTAAGGTCAGGATTCATTGTGAGATCCTAGCCAGTAGCGCCTCGAGTCCTACGGATTTGGGGTGTTACAGTATCTTGCCAAAGTCTGATCAGCTAAATGTCCTAGCGAGTTGATTTGGTATGTGCATCCGGTGTGAGGTACGTGAAGGAAATTGAGCACCAAGGTTTCAGCTACTATGCACCAATGCCTTTCACTCGGGAAAAAGAAAACAAAGAAAGAAAGAAAAGAAAAGAAAAAGAAAAAGAAAAGGAAAATTCATGCAAGGGTGGTGGAATGTTGAGTTGAAAAGATGAAGTGTGTTGTTTTCTTCTTCCCGGATTAGCACCACATGATCTAAAGAACATCCTACCCTTATCACGTTTCTTGACCTTTTTAGTGTTAAGTCCTTTTGATCTATGTAGACATGTATATGACTTAGTAGCCTAAACTTGAATATCTCATGATTATTAGGCAATAGTAGTTTTGATGATGAATATGAAATTCTTGTAAAGTATGATTATTCTTTTTATGCCTATTTCATTTGACCTTAATTGAAATATATCTTTGGCTATGAAACTTGCACTATTGAGGGTGATCATAATTAGAAGCACTACACGTTTTTGTCTTTGTTTTGCATAGATAATTCATGTTATCTTATATTAGATTTACTTTTTGCTTGAGGACAAGCAAAGTTAAGTATGGGGTATTTTGATAACATGATTTATCGATCTGTTTTAGTCATGAATTTAGGTAGATTTTCCCTTTCCGCATTCATGTTTTAGCCTTAGTTTATGCCATTTATGCTTGTTTAGTTCTACTTTGCAAGAATATATGTCTACACACTATTTGTGGCTTTGTAGGTGATTTGGCGCATTATGGAGCTAAAACGACGTATTTGAGGATCAAGCCTCGAAGTGGATGCATTGGAGCGAGCATACGTGCACGGGAAAGGGCTAGGAATCAAGCTAAAGACATGAAGTAACAACCAAGGAGCCATCTCGGCCAGGAGCCATCTCGGCCAGGATCCACTTACCTCGGCCCGAGATGGAGGTTTTTGTTGCAAAATCTCGGTCCAATATCGGACCAAGATCCACTTATCTTGGTCCTCATCTCGGTCGACTTGACCGAGATCCCAAGACGCTGAAGATCGAAGACGAAATCTCGGCCCCGACCTAACTGATATCGGGCGAGATCCAGCCCGAGATTCTTTCTTGAGCGTTATATTTTATTTACGGGCAGTTTCCTTTTGGCCCAATGTCTTTTTAGCTAGGTTTTGTGTATAAAAAGAAGTCTTGGATTCATTCCAAGGGGGCTTATTCAGGGCTAGCTTGCCCTAGAGGGAGGAGCCGTCTCCTACCCTTTCGTCTTTTCCATTCATCATTATTCATAGTTTAGATTAGTTTAGATTAACGTTGGAGACTTATGCGTTGACATTTGTTGGGAAGACATTGTTGAGTTGAGATTTAGCAAGATTGCAGGTTTTCACTATTGAAGTTGAGTAGTTTATTTTCTCCCTTTTGTCATTTCTTTGTTTGTCTTTGATATGATTGTTATTGGCTAGAACTTTGTGGTTCCAGGAAAGAATAGAAGATTTATTTAAACAAAATCAGTGAGGGATTGTTCCCTATAATTGTTTGAATCGCTTTAAATCCTATGAAAATGTTTGGTTTTTGCAGGTTTAGAATAATCTAAATCCCTTAACCTAAGTAGGAATTGAGTCGTAACTGAGATATTCCTGTTTAGATACATAAGAGAACTTGTTCCTAGGTGATAAAGGTTTAACCTTTATTGGATAGAATGTGTCTTGATTCCCTGCTGAGTTAGGTAATTCCTGAGACTTACTAGGTAAAGGTTTACCTAATCCTTAGTTATTAATCTGGTTTGTTTAGAATTTCCTTCTTCTCTACCTTGAGACTTACCCGGTAACAGGTAGTTAGGATTGAAACTAGATGTTCTTGAGACTTACCCGGTAATAGACCATCAGAGTAGAAACATTCATCCCTGTATGCTTTTCAAATCATATATGCTTTATGAGATTGTCCCGAGTTCTTGTGTATAAACAATGTTCTTGAAATCCTTGGAATTCATTTTTCTTTCCTTTAGTTTGATTATCTTGTTTTCCTTTTTGTTTTATTTGATTTTTAATCAATAGTGACAATTGATTGCGAATTCACCACACTTTCCAAAACTTTTTTGACTTCTTTCCCTTATCTTTTTCAACCCCCTTTCTTATTCTAGATCTATATTATCCTTAATTACTGCTGCAGATTAATCCTCCCAATCTTTGTGTTTGACCCTGGAATACTTGTCCTACTTCGTACGATCCATACAATGTGGGTTCGTTGCTATTTAGGGAAATTATTTACAGGTTATAAATTTAAAACTATCCCTTCCTTGTTTTGCTATCTTGTGAGTTTCTATCATTATTGATAGGGATTTATAGGTGTGTAAAACCAACGAACAATAAACATGCCTAATTATAAACCTAAGGGTTTTGTTCATATATATATTTTAGGGTTCTCTTAGTCTTTCATCATCCGATTATTTGTTCATCTGATAATCTGAAAAATCTGGGATAACCTAGTTATCATTTGTTTATCCTCTCATCTGTAATCTAAAACTCCTCAATAAAATCTCTTTAGAAAGTGGAGGTAGCCTTTATTGGTTGAACTACTATAAACATGTGTGTTGTCTTTCTTGTTTGTTGAATTCTGTTCTTTCTCAGTGATTTCACACAATAAACTTGTATAAGAGCTTTGGGTTCTTTGGGTTTTTTTGTTATTTGAGAGAAAGATGTCTTCTTTCAACATGACGATTGACAAGTTCACAAGGAGGAACAATTTCAGCATATGACAAATCAAGATGCAAGTGTTGCTGAAACAACAGGGCTTGTGGGGGCCGCTGTGAAGCAAGGAATTTGATAAGGAAAAGGGTGATGATGTTGAGATGGCCACTAAGGAGGATAAGGCACATTCGATCATCATGATGTGTCTCGCATATGATGTCTTATATGAGGTTTCGGATCAAGATACCGCAGAGAAACTATGGTTGAACTTGGATAGCCTCTACATGATGAAGTCTTTCACCAACAAGTTGCTTTTGAAACAACGTTTGTTCAGCCTGCGAATGTAGGAACGTACACAACTTCGTGAGCACTTAGATCACTTGAACACAATTCTTCTAGATTTGTGTAATATTGATGTTAAGATTGAGGACGAGGATGTTGCGTTGATTTTATTGGTATATTTGCCGTCATCATATGAAAACTTTGCTCAATCATTTGTTTTTGGAAAAGATACTATTACTCTGGAAGACGTCAGATTTGTCCTTTGTACACGGGAACTACGCCACAAGGTGAATGAAAGTGGTGTAGATAGGGATGGTCAAACATCTGGTCTATATACAAGCGGAGACAAGGAACTAGTAAAATAAGGAAAGTAGAACAATAAGTCGTTTTTTTTTCAAAAAGTCCCAAGGTTGATGACAGCGGCAACTACAATAAGGAGAAAGGACATTGGAAGAACGAATGTCCTAGAAGAAAGAAACCACATGATTCTAGTTCTACAACTGTTGCAGAAGATGATTTTAAATCAGATGAGGATACTACTTTTGTTGCTGGTGGAACATATATCAGGATGATGTGTGGGTTCTTGATTCCGGAGCTTCCTATCACATATGTCCTAACAAAGATTGGGTTAAAACTTACAAGTAGATAGATGGTGGTAGTATTTCCATTGCCAACAATTTTGTCTGCAAGGCGGATGGAATTGGCTCAATTAAAATAAGGACACATGAAGGGGAGATTATGTACATTGAATGAGGTTAGAGATGTTCCACTTATTACTAAAAATTTGATATCCTTGAGTATGCTAGATAGTAAGGGATTTTGGTTCAAAGGTGGAGGTGGAATTCTGAATGTTTGCAAGGGTTTTTATGTTATTTTGAAAGGTGTCAATGGGGGCACTTTATATTTCCTACAGGGTTCTACTGTTTCTAGGTCTGTTTTTGTTGCATCTTTAGAGGTTTACAAGGATGATATGACTAAGTTATGGCATATGAGTCTTGGTCATATGGGTGAAAAGGAAATGCAAATTCTGGTAAAGTAAGATATTCTTGGTGGTCACAAGATCACGAGTCTTGAATTCTGCAAGCATTGTGTTTTGGGAAGCTACACCGCAACAAGTTTCCAAAGGGTATTCACATGACAAAAGGCACGCTTGATTACATCCATTTGGATTTTTGAGGTCCGGCTAGTAGTGAGTCCCTAGGAGGGCAGCGGTATTTCTTGACTATCATTGATGATTATTCAAGAATGAATTGGTTATTTGTCATGAAACACAATAGAGAAGCTTGTAAGAATTTCACGGATTGGAAAAGGTTAGTGGAGAATCGGCAGGGAAGAAGATCAAAAGGTTGCGAATTGATAATGGTCTGGAGTTTTGTTCAACTGAGTTTAAATCAGTTCTACAAGGATGATGGAATTTCTCGTCATCATACAACCAGACATACACCACAATAGAACAATGTACTTGAGAGGATGAATCATACTTTACTAGAAAGAGCAAGGTGCATGCTCTCTGATGCAAAACTAGATGGTTTTGGGCAGCAACAATGATTATAACATGCTACTTGATAAACCACGGACCTCACACTGGCATAAACTACAAAACACCTTATGATGTATGTTATGGTAAGCTGCTAACTATTCTGATCTTAGGGTTTTTGGTTGTACAATTTACTATGTCCGTGAGGGTAAACTAGAGCCTCGAGAAAAGAAAGGAGTGTTTGTAGGCTACGGAGATGGTGTCAAGGGATACAAAGTTTGGTCTCCGTCTAAGAAAAGAGTTATTCTGAGTAGAAGTGTCATCTTTGATGAGAATTCTATGCTTAACTCGTTATTACAGCTAGTGCAATTAGGGGAAAGTAGCAGTGTTGATAAGCACGTGGATATCCAAGAATAAAAGGGCCGGAAAGTCCATTGTCAAAAGCTGAGCTACCCGAATCTGCAACATTAGAAAATCAACCACCAAAAGCTATTCAACATAGCTTAGCTGAGGGACGCTCAAGAAGAGTTAGAGTAAGACCTCCAAAAACGTACGGTTTTAAGGATATTGTTGGTTATGCTCTACAGGCTATTGAAGAGATGAATACTCATGAACCATCCACCTATAGAGAAGTTGTATCTAGGTCTAAAGTTGCACAGTGTTTTGCAGCAATGGGAGATGAGATGGAGTTACTTCATAAGAATCGGACTTGGGAGTTAGTCATACCGTCTAGAAAGAGAAATGTTATTACTTACAAATGGGTTTTCAAGAAGAAGGAAGGGGTGTCGTCTGCTGAAGGGATCAAGTATAATGCTCGAGTTGTTTCAAGAGGTTGTCATCAGAGAGAGGGAGTGGATTGCAACGAGAATTTTTTGCCGGTATTTAGACATACTTCCATACGAGTGTTACTAACAATAGTGGCACATCGGATCTAGAGCTCGAACAACTTGATGTAAAGACAACTTTCCTACATGGAGAGTAAGAAGAAATATACATGACTCAGCCGGATGGTTTCCATGTTCCAGGGAAAGAAAACTATGTCTGCAAATTGAAGAAGTCTTTATATGGGCTTAAGCAATCTCCGAGGTAGTGGTACAAGAGGTTTGACATCTATATGATAGGGATTGGTTACAACAGGAGTACGTGCTTATGATTGTTGTGTGTACTACAACAAGTTGAAGGATGATTCTCTCATCTATCTGTTCCTATATGTAGATGATATGTTAATAGCTACAAATAGCATGTATGACATTTAGAAACTGAAGGGTCTCTTAAGTGTTGAGCTTGAGATGAAGGATTTGGGAGCAACTCGAAAAATTCTAGGAATGGAGATTCTTAGAGATAGGGTTTATAAAAATATTTTCTTATCATAAAAAGGCTACATTGAAAATGTATTGTCAAGGTTTGGAATGTCATCGGCCAATCCTATTGATACACCTAATGTTGCTAACATCCATCTACCACTATGTTTTTACCTTAGTCGGATGATGATAAGGATTATATGTCACAAGCCTCTTATGATAGTGCAGTAGGGAGTTTGATGTATGTTATGGTCTACCTAAGACTAGATTTGGTTCAAGTTGTTAGTGTTGTCAGCATGTTCATGGGACAACCAGGAAAAGAACAATGACAAGTTAAGAGGATATTTCGGTACCGTAGAGGTACATCTGACATTGGGCTCGTTTTTTGGAATGATACACAATGTTTGGTCACAAGGTACTTTGATTATCATTATTCAGGATATATTGATACCAGAAGATCTCTAACCAATTATGTTTTCACTCTTGGAGGTTTTGTTGTGAGTTGGAAGGCAACCTTACAACCCATGGTTGCTTTGTCTACTATAAAGGCAGAGTTCATGGCATTAACAAAAGCATCTAAAGAGGGAATTTGGTTGAAGGGGTTGGTTAGTGATCTTTTGACAGTTTGAGTGCAATTTGTTTGGTCAAGGATCAGGTTCATCTTGAGAGGACTAAACATATTGACGTAAGGTATCATTTCCTAAGAAGTGAGAAGTGGATCAGAGTGAAAAAAGTAG
The DNA here is from genome assembly GCA_002319775.1 of Fagopyrum tataricum. Classification (NCBI taxonomy): domain Eukaryota; kingdom Viridiplantae; phylum Streptophyta; class Magnoliopsida; order Caryophyllales; family Polygonaceae; genus Fagopyrum; species Fagopyrum tataricum. The sequence goes on along the minus strand of CM008286.1, from coordinate 48,220,590 downwards.
GGACCGTTGATAATCCACCTGATATGTTCACCAAGCCGGTACATTCGCAGCAAGTTTCAACATTGTTTGAATTTGCTAAATGTCAGAAGCTATTAAGTGCCCAAGGGGCACATCTAGATAGAGAGAGGAGTTGATTTGGGCATTGACTAATACATGTGAGATATTTGTGAGGATTCGGGCATTGACTAATGCAACCTGGTATGTTTGAGGATTCAAGCATTGACTAATGCAATCTGATATGCTTGAGGATTCGGGCATTGACTAATGCAATTTGGTATATCAGTGAAGATTCAAGTCAAGGTGGAGATTTGTTGAATATGTCTTGAATGGCTTTTCTGTTTGGATTTTTTTTGTTTGGCCCAGTCTTATACTTAGCTATCAAGCATAAAATTTGTCAAGTATTAGCTTGTCATAAATCTAGGATTTTGTTCCTATATATATTGTAGGGTTCTCTTAGTCTCTAATCATCTGATAATCTGGAAAATTTGGGATAACCTCATTATTATATGCTTGTCCTCTCATCTGTAATCTAAAACTCCTCAATAAAATCTCTCTCATAAAACAAAGATAACATTTATTGGGTGAACCGCTATAAACATGTGTGTTGTCTTTTCTTATTTGTTAAATTCTTTCTCAGTAATTTCGCACAACAATATGCTACAAAAAAGCAAAACCATAATGAAGCAATCTAAGTATTGTCATAAAGCCTAATGTATAATGATCTCCAAATTATTTGGCCTATGAAGTTATACGTCTTACTACTCAATACAAAGAGAGAAAGAATCAAACTTCACCCTATTACAGCTTACATAAATCGGTGTTAGAAAGGAGACTTTTCAATATTACCAATCACAACATTCTTAAGGCTGATGGCTTCTTCGAGATGAGAACACGATCTCTGCATCAATGTCACTTCACTCAAACTACTCCTACGTTCTATTATAATCTCTTTCAAAGGCATTCTCTTCCTATCACTTACACTATGTCTCCTGCCATTCAAATTCTCCGGCCTCCGCTTCGGAGCGCTTTGGGACCTCACTTTGCCCTTAAACGACATGGTATTGGCCATGTAATTAGGATGATCATTGTACTCCAAATGCTGCCCATACAATATCTCCGTGTTGTTGAAGTAGTGGCATCGGTGATAGTGGTGGGCCCGTGGAAACCCGGAATGTGATTGAAAATCGCTCATTTGGTACGACAATGGGTCAGAAAATGAAGAATTTTGACCGGGTTTAGCACGGCCCGATCTCGACCCGTTCTGATCCATATCCACTTCAATCACCTTAGGAATGTCCTTATCGATTGCAGAGAGCCTTCTGCTCCTCACTGGTGTCGATATCGGTGTAATGTAATATTGTTCGATCTCGAGCCCGTTTCGTAATGGGCGGTCCTGGGCTTTGATGAGCCCGGAAGAGGCCCGTATAGACTGAACGGTGGCTTGGGCCCGGAAGAGGGCTTTGATTCCGTTGAGGGTCGCATTGGCTTGCTTGCGGACGAGATAGCCTCTCACCAATGCTTGTACTTTCACCACTGCCTTAAGTGCTCTCAGTGCCTTCCTTGCCTATATTTTTCAAAAATTAATCAATTAAACTATTGTTTAAAGATAATCGGAAAGCAGAGCTTGTGTCAATGGAGAAGGAAATACCAAGTAGCCACGAAAATTGGTTTGAATTGTAACTGCAGCACAATGAAGGTTGTCTCCGGCGAACGAGTTACATCTCCTCCGGCAAGTGAGCCCAACGACCTCCGCCGCTGCAACAGCAATGACATGGCTGTTGTTCCGATCTGTCTCATCTTGGTAGTATTTAGCTCTCAGGCAGGCCACCTCCACCGGAGTTAATGCGTCGCCGGAGGTTGCAGATTTGATCGGAATTGGGTGTTTGCTGGAACTCTTGATCCCAAACAAAGCCTTGAACCACCTTGTAGTTTTCCCCATTGTGGGTGGTTTTACAGTGAGTATGGGAGGTGAGAAACAGAGTATATATACGAAAGAGAGAAGATAGAAGGTCAACTTAATTTGAAAATATGAAAAATTAATATAATAAGACATGGGACACAAAATCAAAGATCTGATGTTCAAATTTGAGATTGTGAACAAAATAATGAAACGGCGACGGCGGAGAAATTTTGAATATAATAATATTGTTCCCATAAATTCAGAAGAAAATTGAAGCATCGCACTAGGAAGAAGGTGAGGAAGTTTTGAAACCAAAAGAACTCTAACTCATCATTGGTGTATTAGTAACGTGTATCGGTAAATGTAATTACGAAGATATAAAACGTTTGTTTATGGAGTTTATGAACTATTTCTAATCATTAAATGATTTTCGGATAAAGTTTTACTGGAATTTTATTGAAATAATTGAGGTAATAATGTTATTTTTTTAATGTATATATCAACTATTTATTCTAATTTTAATTGGTAGATTAAAAATGCACTTTTTCGATAGAATCACTGTTCATTATCAGAATGAAGCACGTTGCCTGAATCCACCAAGATCGGGAGGATGAAAATTTAGGTATATTACAAAAAGATCCTATATTTTATAATTGCGTTAATAATCCAAGTTTTTCGATTTTGAGGATATTTGCAGGAAATTACCCAACTTTATAATGGCAAGAAATGACCCAAATTTCTTAAAATTTATAATTTGTACCAAAAAGACAAATTTAGTATGTTTTTACTAACATTGGTTTGAGTGATATTAGGTACGTGAAATTGGGTATATAAAAGTTAGGTACGTAAAATTTGTATGCATTGTATCTCTACTATTATTATCATTCACATGTCGTTAGGCTTGTCCTTTCCTTAGGTCGAGGATGATCCGGGTATGGTTATTAATTATTCATGGGATTTTCCTTGAATATTTTGTGGCCAATCCATTTCATTTCATGCCTTTGTTCTTTTTCTTAGAGTTAGTAGCCAGCTTTAAACCTTTCACATTTTATTTGGACCTTAGTTTGTCATTCGCTCCTGTTAAAGCCAATGTGAGAAAAGAAGAACACAGTTTTACTCTTTTTACTAATTAGACTCATAAATAAGACCCAAACAAAAAACTAGTGCCCAAATCAGTGAAACGTTAGAATTAAGGCATCCCAAGAACTCCATTTTAGATTAGGTAGGATAGAACCAAAATATTTGGAGAGTATGATTAGATCTATAGTTCTATACAAGTAGCTGCTGATCCTGGCTATGTAAGATCGTAAGGACATCTTTGGGTTCGTTCGATAACATGAGGTTGAAGTTAAGATGAAAATTTAGAATGAAGGCGGGATGAATAAAAGTTATATGGTTGGGTGTTTGGCACGAAGATAATTAATGTGTAATTGTGTATGAAGAGAAATATGATGGGTAAATTTAAAAAAGGTATGAAATAATTTTTTACAAAAAGTTAGATATTTACAAGTAATAAGAGGTTTTCCTATTTCCAAATTTTAAGTTGTTATTTCAAGCTTTCTTTGTTATTAATGTTCAAGTTGTTATGTTTCAAACATTTGAAACTTCATCGTTCACGATCGCCGATTTAGTTCCATCTACTTAAACTCCAAGATGTAGAAATCCACCCACCTTGCCCAAGCTTAACTGAGAGAGGGATCAATGCCTCTGATAAGGAATTATTTAAATATAATTGAGAATGCAATTCCTTAATCATGATATGACAATTTCTATAATTCCATCTACCAATGTAAAGTTAGGTAACTAATAAGGATTCGATATTCCTTATTAATTTCATAATTATGTGTGAGTAGTTCGATATTATGGTTTGGGTGAAAACTTCAAATCCATGTTATGTCCCTTGAATTGATGTTATGTTTTATGAAATAAATGAGTATCAATGCACGTTAGTAAGTATATAGAAGAGACTTATCCGTTTTGAATGTTTGATTCATGCTTGTTTTTAATATAAATGTTGGATGCTAGATTTTTATCTAGATTGTTCCTCTTATGCACATTATTTAGTTTCGAACATGCTAGCTTCTATGTTCTTATATGACCGGCTATCAAGGATGAGACCTATAAGTAATTCCTTTGTTAGTGATGCTTGTTTAGATGCATATCATGTTAGAGCATGTATTGCTAGGGCTAAAAGGATGACTTCCATGATTGCCTTGCATGTGTCAATCCATGCTAAACAATGTTGATTCATTCTTGCAAATAGCAAACATCATGTGTTAATTGTATGTCTTGATTTAGATCTTAGTAGTGACTTATAGTTTCCTTTCAACATTTAAATAACAAACACTATATGACACTTGTTGTTTGGATGACTCGTGTTTAGAGTATCACATGTCTAGCATATCTACATAGTTTAGTAGCATTGACTTTTTACTTGATCATCTAAGTTCTCATATCTTACATTGACATAACATCTATCTCATGTGGTTTGATAAGGGTTTGGAGGAACTATCCTCAACCCTATTGTTTTCCCATACTTGAATTTGAGATTGTGATTTGACCTGTTACTTACTCGATCGAAGGATATTGCTTTGTTCCGTCACTCGATCCACGTTGACTGATACACTAGATTGAAATGTATTAGTCACTCGATATTCATTGATCTTTTTCCTCTGAAATTTGTGTGATTGCTTGATCCTTTTATTTTCCTTTCTTTTGCACACTTGCATTTGTTTAGAAGACTTCTTAGAACATGGCAGGGATAACATGATTCTTTGGAGATAACCTTGACATTCATGTCATATATTTACATTGACACGACAATGCACTTATGGTTTTATATAATCTCCTTTTAAGAGCGTTGTCTTACATTTTTAACACCCTACACTACACTCGAGAGGTGTCACTATTCACATAAAAATTAGAATAAAAAATTACACTTTGTCCAAAATGAAATGATCATTGCATTCTCAAAAATTATAAATGTATACATAGACTTTAAAAAAATAAAAATAAATAAAATTGTGCCTGAGTTCCACCATTTATTTGTACTAAACTAGTTTGTGCCTAAATTCGTCTCATGAAAGCCGATTTGATAAAACAAAATTGAATGGAATTATTATCTCGTTGTCTTTGAATTCACAATGCTTGGTGTTCTCTAATAAGGTGAAAGGGATATCATACAAGATGCTTCTAGCAATATACGAGTGATTCTCAAGTGTGCCTTTCCTACTCTAGTGAATGTACGACTAGAACAGTACTAACTAATTAATAAGACGAGACCGACTTTATTGTTCCTAGTTCATCATCTGTTTTTAAAGTTATGGGTGATCTCTTGGATGTTTGATGGCATGAGTGAATCTAATACAAATTCCTATAATTGTTTTCTTTTTAGTAAAAGGCATGTCTATTGGATCGGTGGTTATTCTTAATATATCCATTGTTATATTCAAGTGTGCACTGAAATTACTAAACTTATTTATATTTCATTCTTTTATAGGTTTGGTTGAGTTGGTTGTTGATAGGATATTAACCCTTGTGTTTAACATGGTCTAGCATTCTTTAATCTTCCATGGCTCAATGTCACTACTTTGTAGGTGAAGAGCATGCTATGATCAATGACCGGAGCTATAGGCAAAACATCATACGATATTTGTATGGTGTTGATACATTTATGTTTTTTAGTATGTCATTCACCTTGAACGTCGAAAATATTATATAGGTCTCTTGTATGTAATTTGTATGTCAATACAAATCACTTATTTTATTGTTAACTATTTTTTCATTTGTTTCTATTAATATAACAAGTTTATTCTCATTATTTTTTTTTTCTTTTATAAATTAAACAAGATTTTGCGTCGGCGTATCGTGAATTGCCGACGCTATAGCCTACAGTGGGACTACCGTTGTAAAATAACTTTTGCGACACCTACTTTTGCGTCGGCAATGTGGCAACGAAAGGCCGTAGCAAACGTCTATTTACGACGGCAATTTGCCCATTTGAGTCAGTCATGTGCCAACGCAAATTTTTTTTTTTTTTTTTTAGTACTAAAAACAAACCAGAAATGAAAAAATACACCAATATTGGAAATAAACTTACCAAGATTCTGAAATTTGGCTTACCTTGCTCGAGGAAGCAAAGAAAGACCGATCTAGAAGAACAAATGTCTTTGCCAAATAATGGAAGATTTTTAGGATGAAAAGGAAGCCAAAAATCGGGACTAGATTTAGAAAAGAATAGAACAAATTGGATAGGTTAGAAGAGAAGGTTGTGATTAGCTTTGGTGTTAAACAACAAATGAACAAGAGAATGAGTTTGTGAGTGGAGAGTTGTGAGTAGCGTTTGATAGATGTGATAACTGAGTGAGAAAAGACTACATAAAAGGTCTTAAGGAGCAACGGTGATAGAGAGTATGTAGAGAGGTATTAGGGTTTGAGCGAAAAGAAGCAAGAGAAAGAGTTGTTTGAATGCAAAATAAAATTAATAGTTAGAGGCAGGTTTAGCGTTTTACCAGAAAAAGAAGAGGCGGGTTTAGGTTTTTTGGTTGCTAGGTAATGAAAATCTATCATTTTGTTGACACTTTGTAACCTATTTCGGTGCTTATAAGTGTCCTTTTTATTATGGATGTTAAAAACGTCGAAAAAGTAAAACACTTGTTGAAATCGCTTATTGTCTGACGAAATAAGTAAGTGTCAAGGCCTAAGCATCTAAAGATCCGTTTTTTTCTAGTAGTGATAGTTTTTCATTGCGTATTTTGAATATTCAGTGGGAAAATATAACACGTGCCTTAGCACGTCCATATTAGTGTATCATGACCACTATATTCGTTCCAATAAATAAGTTTAGCGAGGTAATATCCTAAACTCCATTTAACTTATATTCTACTTTTACCGACCAAAATCTTTTGAATGTGAGGCTTCTACTTTTGTGTGTATATATATTAGGGATGGGTACAAATCCCGTCAATTTTAATCTCAATCATCACTAAGATTTCATTCAATATCATAAATTCGTCCCATCAATATGTAGGATGGGATATAATTTTTTTTTTTCTTCACCTCGCTTGACTCGTCTGAATATAATAATTTTTTTCCTTCAGCATTAATTTTAATCTTTTTTTTTTGAAACGTTAATTTTAATCTCAATCCTCGGTAAAATTTCATTCAATATCATAAATTTGTACCATCAATATGTGGAATGGGATATGAGTTTTTTTTTCTTCACCTCACTTGACCGTCTAAATATAATAATTTTATAATTTTTTTCCGAAGATTTTGCATTTTAGACTTTTTATTTTTATTTGGATGTGTAATATTTTAATATGTATATTTGAAAATATGTAAATTTTAACCTAGATTGTAATATGATATTATGAACATTTAAAAACTTTAATATTTTTACATTTTGAGTACGATATATACGAATATTTTTATGCGTAAAATTTAAACACAATAAAAAAAATAGTAGGCAAACGAGGTCCAATAGTAGGCAAACGAGGTTGGACTCGTCTCGTCTCGAACCCAGCCGAGACGATCCCAGCCACATAGGACCGTGAGAGACTCAATCTAAAAAGTTTAAGGGCTGCCGACCCTGTCCATGTAAAAAATCCGGATCGGGAATAGAACGACCTCAACACCATAGCATATGCACCCCTAATACTAATTATGATACAGATCTATTATTAGACGTTCAAATTAGATCTATAATTACACTATTTGCATCGACCTCCAAACCAATCTCAGTCCTCATCGAAACCAATCAATTAAGGTAAGTCGGACAAACTATTGTCTCAACAAATGCTGAAATTTAGATCATTGAGTCCATTTTCCAAGGTAATGAATATAGAGAAAACCAAAAAAACTCGTCGAATCCGAAAGAGACGGCGTTACATAAAAACCCTAATTCATCCTGTAAATGTTTTGATAAACATAAAAACTAAGACGAACCACAAAAATCCATCTACAACCTCCAAAATTGTTGAAAATCAGACGACTCTACTTTTGTATATCGAAGATGATAGAAACGAGCCTCTTCTAGAAGCTTTCTTGGCAATGATTGGCTTTGGAGTACAAAACCTCCGTTCATGGCTTCTGCACATCTTCATCTTCATCCTCTTGTTGTATGGATTCTCCTTCTTTGCAAGCTCTTCTAACCCCTTCACACTACTCAACGATTTAAAAGACTCCGACTTCCCTTCGTAGTACTTCGAAAGCCCTCTCCTGTTACAAACCAATCATTAAACCAAGAAACCCAAAAAAATAAATCAAAACTCATTAAAACGAGTCTTCTTCTTACTTGATAGGGAGGTGGGTCACAAGTTCAGACAGTTCATAGAGAGGACCTTTCGGTGATGATGCATCATCCATCAAATCTGTTAACGTTGAAGATGTTGAAGATCTTGAAGACGTTGAACCCTCTTCTTCTACTCGACTGTGCTTCTCCATATCTTGAATATCTCTCAGAGAGTATCAATAGAAAGACAGAATATATAGATAATGTTTGCCGTCATCTGTATATATAATAATTATAATAAACAAGATTCTCGTGTCCTTAATTGATGGCCCATATAGGGAAGGAAACATTCTTGTACATGATTAATTAGTGGACCATCGGATTTACTTTTTTTTTTCTTTTTCTGAATTTATTTTGCATTATCCAAAAGTTGTCATTATCAACTCCATACCTTAACCTTCCCAGTCTACAAGGAAAAGAGATAAGGATAATATTCATCTTCATCTAGGGACTCCTCTATTTCGCAAATCTGTGGCTCCAAAACCGCTGACACCTACCCACTTCTCTTACCATTTACGTTTCATTACTAATACCATTTTTGTAGTGCAATAACAATAACAATTCAATTTTAATTTTTGTAAAATTATTTTCTCCATTTATATTTTATCTATTTGTTCTTTTAGTGATTAATATATAATTATTACTGATCTTTAAACAAGAAAAATATTGAATATATACATACATATATATATATATATATATATATATATATATATATATATATATATATATATATATATATATATATAATAGTCTCTTTAAAAATGTAAAAATGATATATGATAATACTACAAATATTGTAATATAATGATTTTTGAACACAGAATATAGTTAAACAGAGAAAATTGTAATATAATGAGTTTTAATTTATTTTCTCTGTTATATTTTATCTATTTGTTCTTTTAGTGATAAATATATTATTATTATTACAGATTTTTAAAAACAAAAAATATTGAATAAAAATATGTATTTATTTAATAGTCTCGTTAAAAATGTAAAAGTGATATATAATAATACTCCTTTAATTTATTACAAAAATTGTAATAATGAGTTTTGAACAGAAGATAGTTAAAGCCGTGGACGGTTTTTGGAGATATTAATGTGGGAAATTGTCCTTTAATATGTTTATTACATGAAAAGGGTAATGATGTTGTAGTGGATAAGAAGGTTGACTAGTTAAATAGCAAAAAGTGTATATACATAATCGATATATAGGACGTTTGTTGAACACTAAATTGTGTCCACGTGTTTTTGTCTGCTCTTTTACCTCTTCTATCACATCTCCTTCTTAAACTCCTTCCCTAACCACATTATCCACGTCGACCTATTTATAAATTACACCACGCTATAAGTAGGGATCAAATGAATCTGGTGATAGGTGGGTGAACCACTTTCATCCCCACACATTAATCATATTGGGTTTAACCACCCACCACTCGTCGGGTGATCGGATGACCGGGTGATTCGGATTTATCCGGGTGATGAAAAGGTATGAATATTGTCAATATATAATGTATTTTTAAAGTATTTTTGCACATATAGTACAAAACTAGTATGTTCAAAACTTATAATATCTAAAATTAAAATAAAAAACTATTTAAAATGTAATATTATGACGTAAATAACAATAAAATTGTCATATTTTTGTGAATTTTATGACTAAATACACAAAATTCAAGATACTTCGGTGTATCTGGTCGGGTGGCGGGTGAAAGACCTTCACCCATCATCCACCCATCACCCGGATTTTTCGGATTTTCAACCGCGTTTATGCTTCGGGTGATTCGGATATCCATCGGGTGTGGGTGAAATTGCCACCCCTAACTATAAGTTTTATTTTATACATACTTCGGGGTAATTTAGGTAAATAGTTCATGAAAAATGTTTGTAGTAAATGTTCTCCTGTAATAATTTTATAACAAAATGTCTTCTTTATATAATTTTGAGTATAAGAATTTAATTTGTAAAAGATACAACATTTAAATAGTTTACAAGATACATTTAAGAAGTACATAAAAAAAAATTTAAAAGAATTTACAACTAAATTTTCATATAAAAATATAAAATTAAAATAGATAACTATTTAAAAAATATATATTAGAGGAGGACAAACACTACACAAAATTAATAAAGGGTGACAACACTTAGGTTCCAACTTTCTCCATACTTTTTTTTTTCCGAAAAGATTAGCATAAGTAGTATCGATCACAATGTTTCCGCGTAGAGAAAAGTGATATAAGGCGTATAAACTAGAAATTACAAATTTACAATACAATGCATTGTGATGGTATTGGAACTATTGTCGATTGAATATATTAAATGGGTACTACATATGATAATCAAAATCTACTTTAGGAAGACATGGATAAACCTATATGAAATATTATTATAGAAGCGAAAGAGATGTTTCAAGATAGACAATGTGTCTTTCGAGTTGAAGCCCATCCTAGTTGTGACTATATTATTGATATGCTTCGGGAGATTGCAATCAAAATAGACGATCCAATGTCGTTGACAACTAATAAGGTATATTTATTGTGTTGAGGTTTTTGTGTGTATGGATAACATTGAAGATTTTTATTTTATTTTTATTTTTTTTCTATCTTGATTGTGTTGATATGTTTCCTCTATTTCTATCACGTCCTCCTGGTGTTCAACCTTTCATCGAGTCGAGGACGACTCAATGTTAACAAGGGGAGAATGATACAATCCGAGATATGACCATCGAGCTTTCCATGATATATTTGTAACGTCTCAATAAAATTGATATTCGAAAGTCTTTTGAAGGACTACCACTTTACAATTTACACAAAAGTATTAATCCATTGAAAAATGTCCGAAAAGCTGTCATTTGGAAATCGTACGAGTCTATGGAGAGAGATTTATCTTCCAGTCCGTTCATCACTTTGACTTGATGATATATTACTACGAGGCTCATGAAGAGATTCATCGTCTTACCCCGCCCACCTCCATGGAGAGTGATTTGAGGCCTAAACATTTTTGTCTAAACTGCGTGTAAGAGACACCAACAGACCCTCTCACGGTTTCAAATCACAATCCCATTAAGAAAAAGCAAGTCTGCAAGGTTTATAAAAACTGTACGCGAAAATGCAATTTAAATATGCTTTAGTTTGCAAAACCAACTCAAGAAAACGTTACTGGAAAGAAATAAAAGATGGAATATGATTCGCCCAAACACAGGGAAAAAATCATTGAAACTAGTCCTGTTTATTTAGAGGGACGGGGACGAGAGTTGAATGATCATCGTGTTACCTTGAAAAGTTGAACAAATTAGAATGACCAAATCACAAAATGAAAATATAATAATCGGGACGTTGTTTGCGCATGCTGAGGTGTTTATCGCTTTCTTTATATGTGTGTGCGTTTTAGTTCTCTTATTGTTAGAATTGTTAGTTAACTGTTTATACCGTGTTGATAAATCTTGCAGGTTAGGTTTTTGTCGAGGAATCGGGAGTGAAATGGTCAGTCGGATTTCCGAACTAGATGGTCATATTTGGGAGTATTTCTATTTCATTAATAAGATTAGTAGATTGCTTATTGCTTTCATTGATAAGTATGATTGTTGAACACTAGCCGTTATCGTCAATACAGTTTTCAAATATATTTAATTAAAAAATAATTTTTTTTCAGTATTTTTGCCTTGTTGTAAGATCCACGTCTCATTGATGTCAAACTACGGCCGGTACCCATTGTTAGGTCCTAACTAGTGACGTCCCGATACCCATTCTTTTTTTTCTTCCCCTATCATTTTAAAAACGAAATTGAAAATATGTTCCATGTTGAAATTTGTTTTTAAGCTTAATTTTTTCAATTTGATATTCTTTGTAAAATAATATAATTGAATGAATTTTTTATACCAAATTTTTATTTCTAAACTTTTTTTTTACTATTTTTTGTACTCATTCGATCCTCTTTTTGAGTTCCGTATTTTGAACTATTTCGGTTTGTGATTTCTTTATTGATCGTATTTATAACTATTTTCTATTTTGATTTTTCATCGTATTTTTAAATATTCCATTTTGAAATTAATATTTAATTTACTATTAGTTTTAGACGACACCTCACAAACTTTGTTATCAAAATTCTCTTTTTTAATTTAAATTTCTTAGGCTATGTTAAAATTCTACTTTTTACTAGCCTTAAATATTATTTTAATTTTCATATTTGAATCTTCACTCAATTGCATTACTCACTTCTAAATTTAAGAGAAAGATATTTAAAATGCATGGACATAATTAGGTATAATTAGGGTAATTTATTTATAAGCTTAGAAAAGTGGTGTGTTGTATAAGAATTAAATTAAAGTCAAAATAATGAGACGATTTTTTATTCGTAAATATTTTATCACCGTGAGGATAATTAAAAGTGAATGAATATTATAACGTTTCATAATTATGTCATTAGTTCATACATATACAACCTCATGACATGTTACTTAAAATATTCAATATATAAATATGCCCGCACAAGCTGCGGCGTAACACCCCAAATCCATAGGACTCGGGGCGCTACTGGGCTAGGATCTCACAATGGATCCTGACCCTAGCCTGACAACAAGTTCACTGGATCTTACAACAAGACACAAATAGATTAAAACCAAAACATCAAACTGAATATATATATCAAAAGGTTTACAGAAGAACCACTGAGTACAAACCAAAACATATAACTGTACATACAAAATCCCCATAACCCTCGCATGAACCTAGTGTACGAAGCCCTCAGCGGATCACCCCATCTGAATCACTCTACAGTTCTTCTAACCTGCAAAGGATCTACAACACGGTATAAAATCGTTAGCTAACCATACACATATATATAGATAATGCATAAGCACAAACACAAGTCAGGGAATATTAACACATCATCATGCTATCACACATTTACCCGGTTAATTATCTTTATAAAGTCCAACACTCAAATCGTATATATATATATATGTGACACGAGGAATATATCATCCTCGCCTCTGGGTCCAATAGCTAGCTGGAGTGGTGCCTGGAACACCTCCCCGTGTACCCTATGGGAATGGAGAGTGCCCGAACCGTTTACCAGATCTGGCCTGCCTACAGAGAACCTCCCAGACTCCCAACGGGATGAAAGAGCAAGTTATCACGGCCCTACAATGGACAATCACTATACCATAGGTCGGTAATAATCAACATCGCATGCTATCAAGCATATAACACACACCACTCATGCATACATCCAGTATAAGGATGGTAGCTAAGTAAGTCCTATGGACTTACCTCAACCTCGAAGTACTCTCAACACGATCAACTCCAATCTGGAGGACATCATTGCCTAATAACAAGGCATAAAGAGATATCCAATTTCCTATCAATCAAATGGGTCACACCTAGACCCAAGGGATCCATAAGGATCATATCCAACTTATAAACCTCGATAATCTACTAAACCTCAAAGCCATAACCGGCATATAGATATATCATACTCATCATCATTCTATCCTCATACACATACCTAGCATGCTAGTAACCCGCTCATACTAGGAAAGGAAAGGATCAATACTACTCTAAGTAGATCCTGTACAAGACGCACCAGCGTGACAGGAAAGACGCAGGGGTAGAGTGACAGCAGGCGCAGGCGCGAAGACACGCTGGCGCGGCGCTGTGACCGTGGCCGTTGGGGCGGCGGCACTAAGGCGCGGGTGCGGTGACAAGTTCCCGCAGGGGCGGCGGCTCCCTGGCGTGGGGGCGGCGACAATGCAGAACGGGCTTCCCCGACTTCTCTTCGACTCTTCACGTGATCAATTCACGTCTTCATCATTCCACAACCACAATCATACATATACATACACATTCCAACATCAATATAAGCCTAGATCATCTATCCTAAGCTAAGGAAGAGGAATAGGAATCAAAGGAAGAAAGAAGAGAAGAAAGAAGCTTACCTACTACAATGGCCTAAGCAAGGAAATGATCACAAAACACCATCAGCTGGCTCCCAAGCTCAGCAATACACACATCATGCTCATCATCAACAACCACACAATAATTCTCTTCCAAAACAAGAAGGATTCAAGAACAAGATCAAGGAGTAGGAATGAGGCAAGAAGAAGCTCATGAGGGTAGGTGGAAATGAAGAACCCTTGGTCAGCAAGCAAAGGAAAAGGCTAAGAAGGAAGAGAAGAGAGTAAAGCACGGTCAAACGGTCAACAAAGCTGGCTGCACCCGCAGGATACCGCAGGGGCGGATTTCCTGAGCCGCGGGGGTGGACACTAGACGAGCCGTAGGGGCATCACCATGGACCCGCGGGGCGGCTACATCCTAGCTCAGCTCTAAGATCAAGGCTCTTACATCTCACCCCCCTAAAAACAAGTTTCGTCCCGAAACTTGTGAAATCCTAAAACCACTCGGACTCATAAGTCGAGGTATAACTCTCTCTATCGGAGGCATCACCTCTCCGCTCATAAGGTATCAACCTATATCACTCTATAATCTCAAACACAAGCATGGAGGAAATCATCATCTCCAGCAACAAGATCACTATACTATCCAAGGCATAGAGAAAAACCATCTCTAGCCAAACTATAATCATATCACAAGGGCATAGAGGAAAAACATCTCTAGCCATATCATACTCATAACAGAAGGACATGGAGGAAAAACATCTCCAACAATACTATGTCCATCAAAATATCATGGAGGAATAACCATATCCAACTAAACCCTAATCACATCATAATAGCATGGAGGAAAAGAACCATCTCTAGCTAAAATAAATCTCACTAGCACAACAAGATCTAATAAGATCACACATCACATCATAGCTAGTACGAAAATAAACACATCATAGCATGTAAGCACATAATCATAACACTCACCAAGATAATACTAAGATCTACTCGTCGATCCTACAGGTACATCTATCTCGGTGTAAAACTCTGGATAGTTCCTCTGAATACTATCCCCAGTCTCCCATGTAACCTCATCAGGTCCTCGTCCGACCACTGTATCCTCAGCATAGGAATTTCCTTCGAACGCAGGCGTCTCATTCCTCGTTCTAGAATTGCAATCGGATGCTCAACAAAAGTGTGGTCCGGCTCGACCACCAAATCATCATAACTCACAATGTGTCTCGGATCTGGTATATACTCCCTCAGCTGAGACACGTGAAACACAGGGTGAACACCCTCTAATCTCGGAGGCAAAGCTAATCTGTATGTGGCACTCCCAACCCGATCCAAAATCTCAAACGGTCCGACATATCGGGGGCTCAACTTCCCCTTAATGCCAAAACGTCTAACACCTCGTGTCGGAGACACTCTCAGCCACACATGGGCTCCCACTCTGAACTCTAGGGGTCTATGCCTCCTATCTACATAAGACTTTTGACGGCTTTGTGCAGTCAACATCCTCTCTCTAATCAGTGCTACACGAGCAACATCATCTTGAATCTGATCAGGTGTCAAACCACTAATACTGCTCGGCTCATCCCAAGATAACGGTGTGCGACATCTCTGTCCATACAGTGTCTCATATGGGACCATCCTAATAGATGCATGTCAGCTGTTGTTGTACGAGAACTCAACTAGTGGGAGATGATCCGTCCACACTTGTCCCCAGTCCAACACACAAGCTCGCAGCATATCCTCCGGTGTCTGAATGGTCCTCTCTGACTGACCATCTGTTTGAGGATGGAACACAATAGTGAAGTGCAAACTCGTCCCCAGGGCAGTCTGAATCTGCTGCCAAAACCTCGAGGTAAATTGCCCAACTCTGTTTGAGACGATCGTCCTCGGTACACCATGGAGTCTCACTATCTGCCTAGTGTACTCCTCAGCCAATCTGCTCACTGGCCACGTTTTCCGAAGAAGGATAAAACGTGTTGTCTTTGTCACTCTGTCCACTATAACCCAGATGGCATCAAAACTCCTGCTCGGTCTCAACCCAGTCACAAAGTCCATGGTGACATCCTCCCACTTCCTCTGTGGTACATGTAGTGGATGGAGCTCACCTCCAGGTCTGCAATGCTCGATCTTGACCTGCTTGCAGGTCGCACACTGTGCCATAAATCTGGCCACGTCGGGCTTCAGCCCTCCCCATCAATATGAACGTCTCAAATCCTGGTACATCTTACTCGTACCTAGGTGCACTGAATAAGGCGTACAGTGAGCCTCCTGTAATATCCTCTGTCTGAAATCCGCATCAGCGGGTACACAATCGCGACCACGGCGTCT
Source organism: Fagopyrum tataricum (assembly GCA_002319775.1). Taxonomy (NCBI): domain Eukaryota; kingdom Viridiplantae; phylum Streptophyta; class Magnoliopsida; order Caryophyllales; family Polygonaceae; genus Fagopyrum; species Fagopyrum tataricum. Next base: position 48,204,174 of record CM008286.1, on the reverse strand, counting down.
CATCACTCCATTTGCTCCTATAAGGAACTATGGTGCCTCATCCCGGGACATCCTCTCTCGGATCCTCATCAATGTCGGGCATGTCCCTTGCTTCTGTTGGATCTCACTCAACAGATCAGGAAGAACCTCTAAAGTTCTCAACTGGGAATCTTTATCAGGAAACTAGATGTCCAACTCTAACTAGACCAGGTCTCTCTTTAACTGATACTGAACTGTCAGCCTCGCAATCGCCTGCTCTCGAGGCGTCTTCCTGCTCAGGACGTCGGCGACAACGTTCGCCTTTCCCGGATGATACAAAATCTCCAGATCAAAGTCCTTGATCAACTCAAGCCACCTACGCTAGCGGTTATTCAATTCCCGCTGCATGAAAATATACTTCAGACTCTTATGGTCTGTGAAGATCTGACATGTAGCACCATACAGGTAATGTCTCTAGATCTTCAGTGCATGAACTACCGCTGCCAACTCCAGGTCATGAGTCGGGTAGTTCTCCTTATACTTCTTCAACTGTCTAGACACATATGCAATCACTCTGCCTCGCTGCATCAATACACATCCCAAGCCTAGCTTGGATGCATCACTGTAAACCACAAAATCAGTTGTACCCTCTGGCTGTGCCAAAATAAGAGCGGAAGTCAGACGTCTCTTCAGCTCCTCAAAACTCTACATACATTGCTCAGACCATACAAATCTGGTAGTCTTCCTCAGCAGACTCGTTAATGGACGGGCAATCACAAAAAATCCCTCCGCAAAGCGTCGGTAATAACCGGCTAGGCCAAGAAAACTACGTACTTCCTTGACGTTCGTCTGTGTCGTCCATGCTGCTACGGACTCGATCTTCGCCGGATCAACTTGATCCCCTTGGCGGAAACAATATGACCCAGGAATGTTACCTCTGGTATCCAGATATCGCACTTAGAGAACTTAGCATAAAGTTCTCTATCTCGTAAAACCTGTAACACAGTACTCAACTGTCCTGCATGCTCCTCTCTGCTGCAAGAGTACACCAAAATGTCATCTATGAAAACTACCACAAACTGATCCAGGAAGTCGATGAATATGCTGTTCATCAATTCCATGAAGACTGTTGGGGCATTCGTAAGCCCAAATGACATCAGTACAAGCTCATAGTGTCCATATCTGGTCCGAAAGGCTGTCTTGTGCACATCCTGCTCTCACCCTCAGCTGGTGATACCCTGAACGCATGTCAATCCTGGAGAACACAGTCGCTCCCTGAAGCTGATCTAACAAGTCATCAATACGAGGCAATGGATACTAGTTCTTGATGGTCACCTTGTTCAGCTCTCTGTAATCAATGCACAATCTCAACGATCCGTCCTTCTTCCGTACGAAGAGGACAAGTGCTCCCCATGGAGATACGCTAGGGCGAATGAAGCCCTTCTCAGCCAACTTCTCAAGTTGCTTCTTCAGCTCCAACATCTCGACAGGCGCCATCCGATATGGGGCCTTCGAGATCAGTCTCGTACCAGGCTCTAATTAATACCAAAGTCCACACTCCTCTGAGGCGGAAAACTGGACGGCTCAACAAACACATATGTAAACTCACAGACCATTGGGATATCCTCTAACACTGGACTCTCTCCCTCCTTCATAGAATAACACCAGAAGGCCTCACAACCCTGTGCAATCAATCTCGCTGCCCGTATCGCACTGATAACCATGCCTGACTTTCCAAGGTCCCAATTTCGGAAAACCTCAATCTGACCTAACTCGGTAGAGAAGGTCACAATCCTCCTACCTACATCTAATACCGCCTGATGTCTATCCATCCAATCCATACCTAAAATGACTTCCTCATGCTCTAATGGTATGACAAAGAAGTCAACAAGTAACACACGAGTCCCTACGGAAATGGGGCAATCACGGATCTCACGGGTACCTCTGACCCTACTACCATCGGGTAACCCTATACTAAAGGGTATCCCCTCAGTCATATCTAGACTCAGACGCTCAACACATGCATCAAATATAAAAGAATGTGTAGCTCCAATATCAAATAAAACTCTAACAGGTAAACCATGAATCAGAATGGTACCTGTAATAGTCGGTGCAACTGGCTCCTCTGCACTCCTCAGCTCAAAAACTCTACCCTGAGCTCCTCTGGTGTCCGTGGTACTCTCACCACGACCTCTGCCTCTACTCGGCCCAGGAGCAGATCCGTGAGTCGTAGGACGATCTAGGACTCTTTGCTGTCCTTGTGTCTGTTGCTGCTGAGGTGGTCTCTGCCCACCTCCCGCTACACTAGCAGGAGAAGAACCCTTCTGAGATGAAGCTCCACCCTGTCTACAGAAGACAGCTCTGTGACCGGGTTTGCCACAAGTGAAGCAAGTCACTGGCGGCCTCGTGCACTCTGATTGCATATGTCCATACTCACTGCAGTTGAAGCATTGTATTCCCTTATCTACAACCGGTGTAGATGAGGGGTGACTCTGGCCTCGCCCTGAATTAGAAGCTCCACTAGTACCACTAGTGTTCTTAGTACGATGTCTCTTCTCAGACCCTCCGGTCTGAGAAGCTCTCCTCTGCCCAGCCCGCTCTCGCTCATAATCAGAGGCTCTGTCCTGGTAGTCCATCAGGGACTCACAATGAAATCCCGCCATATAGGTCCGGGTAGCATCCCTCAAAGACTGGTACATCCTCGAAGCCAACCTCAACAAAATCTCACAATTTCTCCCTCCTCAGTGAGGCAGAGCAGAAACGCTCTCTGATCATAGTCCTCATCTAGTCATAACTGGTAACCTGACCCCGTATTGATCTCCACTAGTGTTGTGTCAAGTCTCGGAATAGAGTCTGCACCAACTCTATCTGTCTGTCTGCTGGACATCTAATAGACTCCAGAACTGAGTCTACATGTCCAATTCATAGCTCAACCTCCAGCCCCACCTTCCCAGAGAAAGGGGGTACACCCATCAAGTGGAATGCCTTCAACTAAGTATCTAGTCGAGGCCCTCTATGCTCCTTCAGAACCCGAGCAGTCTCAGCAGCATGTGCCTGTACAGCTTGCACCTGAGTAACTTCATGGGATCTCCCAGATGATCCCTCCTGTGCCGGCAGATCCGGGGCACGTCTACCCACTCTAGCAGCCTCCTCAACTCGTCTGATATACGCACGGAACTCAGGTCCCCCATAGAGACATGATCCGAGTCATCTGACTGGACTCGATGTGGTCTCTGTCTCTCAGCTGCACCGTTCCCAGTCTCAAGAACGGCACTCTCAACAACATCCTCATGAGTCTCCTCCGCTGCACGTGGATCAACAGCGGGAATCCGACCCCGTCCTCTAGCTACTGAAGAAAGAGGGGGTCTACCCCTACCTCGTCCAACTACAGATAAGGCTCTAGTCCGAACCATCTAAAGAGTATAAACCTAACTTAGAAGGTTATATATATGCCATATGTATAGATATATATATGCTAACATCAATCACACATCACATAAGGTAATATCTATATAAATATATATATATATATATCTATACTGTCGAGGTCTTCAAAGGGGTGATGACTTCTCGTACACACTATCCCAAAACATTTGTACTCATTTCAAAACCAAAACCTTTTGAAAAGTCAGACCCTTTCGGATTCTGTTTATTTATCTATTCGACCTTTATTGCAGATTGCAAGTGCCATTGTTGTCAACCTAAGCCTCTGATCCCAACTTTGTAACACCCCAAATTCTACGGACTCGGGGCGCTACTGGGCTACGATCTCACAATGGATCCTGACCCTAGCCTGACAACAAGTTCACTGGATCTTACAACAAGACACAGATAGATTAAAACCAAAACATCAAATTGTATATATATATTTAAAGGTTTACAGAAGAACCGCTGAGTACAAACCAAAACATATAACTGTACATACAAAATCCCCATAACCCTCGCATGCACCTAGTGTACGAAGCCCTCAGCGGATCACCCCATCTGAATCATTCTACAGTTCTTCTAACTTGCAAAGGATCTACAACACGGTATAAAATCGTTAGCTAACCATACACATATATAGATAATGCATAAGCACAAACACAAGTCAGGAAATATTAACACATCATCATGCTATCACACATTTACCCGGTTAATTATCTTTATAAAGTCCAACACTCAAATCGTATATATATGAATATGAATATATGTGACACGAGGAATATATCATCCTCGCCTCTGGGTCCAATAGCCAGCTGGAGTGGTGCCTGGAACACCTCCCCGTATACCCTATGGGAATGGAGAGTGCCCAAACCATTTACCAGATCTGGCCTGCCTACAGAGAACCTCCCTGACTCCCAACGGGATGAAAGGGCAAGTATCACGGCCCTACAATGGGCAATCACTATACCATAGGTCGGTAATAATCAACATCCCATGCTATCAAGCATATAACACACACCACTCATGCATACATCCAGTATAAGGATGGTAGCTAAGTAAGTCCTATGGACTTACCTCAACCTCGAAGTACTCTCAAAACGATCAACTCTAATCTGGAGGATAACACTGCCTAATAACAAGACATAAAGAGATATCAAATCTCCTATCAATCAAAGGAGTCACACGTAGACCCAAGGGATGCATAAGGATCATATCCAACTTATGGACCTCGATAATTTACTAAACCTCAAACACATAACCGGCATATAAATATATCATGCTCATCATCATTCTATCCTCATACACATACCTAGCATGCTAGTAACCCGCTCATACTAGGAAAGGAAAGGATCAATACTACTCTAAGTAGATCTTGTACAAGACGCACCTGCGTGACAAGAAGGACGCAGGGGCGGAGTGACAGCTGGCGCAGGCGTGAAGACACGCTGGCGCGGCGCTGTGATCGTGGCCTCGGGGGCGGCGACAGTAAGACGCGGGTGCGGTGACAAGTTCCCGTAGGGGCGGCGGCTCCCAGGCGCGGGGGCAACGACAGTGCATAATGGGTTTCCCTGACTTCTCTTTGACTCTTCACGTGATCAATTCACGTCTTCATCATTCCACAGCCACAATCATACATATACATACACATTCCAACGTCAATATAAGCCTAGATCATCTATCCTAAGCTAAGGAAGAGGAATAGGAATCAAAGGAAGAAAGAAGAGAAGAAAGAAGCTTACCTACTGCAATGGCCTATGTAAGGAAATGATCACAAAATACCATCAGCTGGCTCCCAAGCTCAGCAATACACACATCATGCTCATCATCAACAACCACACAATAATTCTCTTCCAAAACAAGAAGGATTCAAGAACAAGATCAAGGAGAAGGAAGGACGCAAGAAGAAGCTCGTGAGGGTAGCTGGAAATGAAGAACCCTTTCTCAACAAGAAAAGGAAAAGGCTAAGAAGGAAGAGAAGAGAGTAAATCACGGTCAAAGGGTAAACAAAGCCGGCTGCAGCCGCAGGAAACCGTAAGGGCGGATTCCCTGAGCCGCAGGGGCGGACACTGGACGAGCCGCAGGGGCACCACCATGGACCCGTGGGGGCGGCTACATCCTAGCTCAACTCTAAGATGGCTCTTACATGCGGGTTATGAACTAGTACTTTACTAAAGTTTCCATCGTAATGCTGACTAAGCGGCCTCACGTTTTTCTCAGAAAAAATATTTTTCTAAATCATAATTTCGGTCAGCAAAAATTAATAATATCTTCAACCAATTATAACATCAAAGCACTCAGCCACTAGCATCGCAGAAAACCCTTTAACCTTCTTGGAGAACGCGCTATCTCACGCGCCCGATAATACTCCAGAGATGCCGCCGCCACCAATAAACCCTAAGCCTAAACACAAAAATCGCCCCCCACTCACTCTCCGATCCAGGATTGCCACAAGAGTCTTCTTCCCTCTCCTGCTAATCTATGATAAACTTAATCCTACAATCCCTAATCTTCAGTATCCTCTCAAACTCGAGATAAAAAGTGAGCAACCGTTGCCTGTTGTAACACCCCAAATCCGTAGGACTCGGGGCGCTATTGGGCTAGGATCTCACAATGGATCCTGACCCCAGCCTGACAACAAGTTCACTGGATCTTACAACAAGGCACATATAGATTAAAACAAAACATCAAACTGTAATATATATACATATCAAAAGAGTTCACAAAAGACCGCTGAGTACAAACCAAAACATATATTTGTACATCACAAAATTCACCCACATCCCTCGCATACAATCCTAGTGTACGAAGCCCTCAACGGATCACCCCATCTGAATCACTCTGCAGTTCTCCTAACCTGCAAAGGATCTATCACACGGTATAAAACCGTTAGCTAACCATACACATATATATATAGATAATGCATAAACACAAACACACTTCAAGAAATCATAACATATAATCATGTTGTCACACATTTACCCGGTTAATTATCTTTATAAGGTCCAACAATCACATCGTATAAAGATATGTATATGAACATATGTGAAACGAGGAATATATAATCCTCGCCTCTCGGGGTGTTGCCAGCTGTAGTGGTAATCTTGTAACACTTTCCCGTATACCCTATGGGAGTGGTAGGTGCCCGTCCCACTTCCAGATATGGCCTGTCCGCAGAGAACCTCCCAAACTCCCAGCGGGATGTAAGGGCAAGTTGTCACGGCCCTACAATGGGCAGTCACTATACCATAGGTCGGTAATAAACAACATCGCATACTATCAAGCATATAACACACACCAATCATGCATACATCCAATATAAGGATGGTAGCTAAGTAAGTCCTATGGACTTACCTCAACCTCGAAGTAACCTCAACCACGATCAACTCCAAATCTAGAGGACAACACTACCTAATAACAAAGCATAAAGAGATATCAAATCTCCTATCAATCAAAGGGGTCACACCTAGACCCAAGGGATCCATAAGGATCATATACAACTTATAAACCTCGATCATCTACTAAACCTCAAAGCCATAACCGGCATATATCTATATCATACTCATCATCATTCTATCCTCATACACGTACCTAGCATGCTACTAACCCGCTCATACTAGGAAGGAAAAGGATCTAGACTACTCTAGGTAGATCTTGTACCAGACGCACCTGCGTGACAAGAGGGACGCAGGGGCGAAGTAACCGAAGGCACAGGCGCGGCGGCACGCTGGCCCAGGCGCGGTGGCTCTCTGGAGCGGGTGCGGTGACAAGATCCCGCAAGGGCGGTGGCTCACAGGCGCGGGGGCGGCAACAGTGCAGAATGTAATCTCCCGCCTTCTCTTCCACTCTTCACGTGATCAATTCACGTCTTCATTATTACACAACCACATTCATATACATATATATACACATACAAACATCAATATGCATCCTAGCACATCTAATCCTAAGCTAAGGAATAGAAATCAAAGGAGGAAAGAAAGAAGAGAAGAAGCACTTACCACTGCTGTGGTCCTAGGCAGCAAGGAAAGATCAGAACAACAGAGATCTAATGGTAAACCAAATCCTTTGGAGATCTAAAAGCCTGATGAACCGCAATACTCTCCTTTGTCTACGATGTGAGCTTGCTCATGGGGAGTTTAACATAGATCTAATGGTAAAGGGAGAGAGTGTTTGCTCTTGTACCATGAACATCGAAGTAGGGCTTGATGCCTACCCGTCAAGCAACCGTCAGAAAACACAAATATCAACTGCAACAAAGAAACCAAATTGACTCTCCAGGTACCAACTACCACTGGTTCCCTCTACTGATGATATTGAAAAAGCTTTTCTATGCTTTTTGAACAGCTACTTCAAACTTTGGATTAAAGAACCCTATTATGCTAGATTTAAACATATAAGAAAAACGCACCCTCTTCTTTACACAACGAGTTGCCCTCGTCTATATGCAAATCTGACTCTTGTCTCTTTGATGTGTATCTTAAACATCCTCCAATGGCGTATCTGGATGATGTGTTTTTCTTGCTCCATTATATACTGTATAAACTCCTCCCTCAGAGCTTACGAGCCATATAATGATTTTGGCCCAGGCCTTTGGCTAGATAACTTTCAGGTTCTTTACTTATTTGGTTAAATCATCCACCAAATGACCCCCTTTGGATCAGAACTGCAACACATACCCCTCCTAACTTCAAGTTCCAGAAATTTTTTGCCCTGAATTTTACGAGGTTTGATCTACTTGCAATTTTCAGTACATTTATCCTACAAGCTCCTCAAGTATAACCAAAACCAAAACGAACTATTTTCAAAATTGAGTTTTATGGTTGTTGTCTCTACGCCCTCTATCTTATTACTTGTTTTGATTTGAGAGAGTACCTTGCTATGTCAATTTGATTTCTCTCTTTGTTGTGGATTGTAGGCCTCAAGCCAATTCAGAGTAAGCAAACACCAACATCAAAATCATCACCGATCTGAACGGAGAACCAAAAGAATTTGGCGTTTTAGTGAACCAACTGAACCCTCAACCTACAACCAAGTGGAAGGGAAAGGAATCAAAGCTCCAAGCAGAAAATCAACGAAAAAAATATGGAAACCAACCAATCGAAAATTCTCTCGGCTGATTAAACAAACATGCCCTCGGACAAAACCTAAGAAACCATGTGTCTTTGGTTATGAATCACAATCATCTTTTGACCAAGAACAACAAATACCTACCAACTGTCGGAATAAACTTTGTATTCACTTATATGAACTTAAAATTGTACATACTTGTCCTTTCTATGGAAAAATATACTCTTGTTTCAAATGTTGTATATGTTCGTGGAAGCAAGATCTTTGGATCTACATATGTGAAAACCATCAAATAATTTATCAAAGAAACAAAGAAGATCAAAGTCCTTTGGTCCCTAATCAAGCGAATTATCAGAATACAAACAAATACCGAATAAATGGAACATAAAACAATCATAAAGGTAGGACTGTGGGGAAGACTACCACCCAAAATACGAGATAAGTATAAATGAAGATAGCGTTTTGGAACTGTAGGGGCATGTGCAAGAAAATTTTTTGGACTAATCTAAACATTATATGTAAAAACGAGGGTATACATGTTATAATCCTTGTAGAAACAAAAACTAGTTTGGAACTGGATGAGTCATTATGGAAAAGCGCAGGCTTTGATAACATTCTTTTTGTACCAGAAGTAGGTTTCGCGGGAGGTCTCTGTATGTTATGGAAAGAGTATCAATTTCGAAATGAAAAAAATAGAAATTATTAGAACACATAGCAGATACATCACGCTAAATCATATTAACATAACCTCGGGCTTTCAAACGCGAGTCTTCGGGATCTATGCACCACCTAATGAACAAAAGAAAGATGAGTTCTGGTCACATTTTGTGTCCGATTTCAAATCATCAAACATGCCAACACTAGTCATAGGAGACTATAATGTGTTACGGGAACCCTCGGACAAAAAGGGAGGAGCTCCCATTGACATTAATAAATATAAAAGACTACATGACAGAGCTGGCCAATGCGGAATAATACACCTCCCAACTAAAGGTAATGAGTACACTTGGAAAAAAAGGAAGGAAGGAAACGAAACTACGTATGAAAAACTCGACAGAACAATGTCAACCATAGAAGTCATACAAGAATACCCGAGCATACATACTCGAAATCATGCATTTAATACCTCGGACCATTGTATGATATCGATTAATCTGCAAAACCAAGTCGCAACTTATAGAAATAAACCGTTTCGCTTCGAGTCTATGTGGATGCAACGGCAAGACTGTGAAAACCTAATCAAACAAACATGGAGAACCCAGTTCCCAGGAATAGATATGTTCAACCTTGTTAAAAAAACGAACCTCCTAAAACAAAACTTGAAACAATGGGGTCGTGCGAAATTCGGGAAAATTAATACCCAACTAAAATCCGTTGATGAACAAATAGAAACGCTTCAAAGGTAGCTATTCTCAGTTTTTGCTCAACAATTAAATGATAAGATAACGAGATTATGTAAGAAAAGAGAATGTATTTTGGAATACCAACATAAATATTGGGCGCAGCGAGCCAAAACGGCAAACTTCGGCTTTGGTGATAAAAACACGAAATTCCACCATAGAAAAGCCACGGGCAGAAGAAATAAGAAGCTAATATCAAATATAACAAGAAGTGATGGAACCATACTATCCAAGGAGAGCGACATAAATGAGGAATTTTTAGAAGATTATAGAATACAATTTCGAGCGTCGAATATCGACATTCGTAAACTCCAAAAACTTCTGGAAGTCGTACAACCAGAAATTACTAACGACGAAAACACAAAGTTGGGTAAACCTTTCTCTACCGGGGAAATAAAAAACGCACTGTTAGACATTGACAATGAAAAATCGCCTGGCCCTGACGGAATGACAGCTGGTTTTTATTAGAAGTATTGGTACATCGTTGGCCCAACCGTCACAAGAGTTGTAAAAAGTTTTTACAGAATAGGTAAAATGCTTAAACAATTGAACCACACGTTCATTGCACTCCTCTCGAAAGTTGATAACCCAAAAACAACCACCAATTATAGACCAATTAGTCTTTGCTCCACGGTATACAAAATCATAGCCAAAATTTTAGCAAACCGATTAAGTTCAATTTTACCCAAACTTATTCACCCACTACAAAGCGGTTTTACGAAAAATAGGGCAATCCATGATAATGTCTTTATAATAGCCCACGAAATTTTTCACGGGTTTAGATCAAAAAAAGGAAAAGAAGGGTATATGGCCATTAAATTAGACATGGAAAAAGCATATGATAAACTAGAATGGAAGTTCCTTAAATTGGTACTACAAAAATTCGGGGTTTGTGAGAAATTTAGAAACTGGATTAACGAATGCGTAACAACTGTCTCGTATTCTTTGTTAATAAATGATTCACCGACAACCCTGTTTTGTCCACAAAGAGGTCTCCGTCAAGGAGATCCACTATCCCCGCTCCTCTTTAACCTAGGTGCTAAAATCTTAGCAAGAAATGTACAGAAAATAAGTGCAGAAAACCCACGATCAATTGGCTTTTCCATAACAAAAAACGGGTCAACAATCCCGTTCATAGCCTTTGTAGATGATATCATCATCTTCACTAGGGCAACGACTGATGCAAGCAACAAAATCTTGTCGGTTTTGAATGACTACTGTGAAACTTCTGGCCAAGTAATAAATTACCACAAATCTACTTTCCAAACCTCAAATAATGTAGACCCTGCAAGCAGAAGAAGAATACAAGCTCATCTTGGGATATCCTCATCCACAAATCTAGAGCAATATTTAGGTTGCCCTATCATAAATGGAAGGATCAACGAAGAGGTTTTCAACTTAATCATCCAAAAACCAAGACAACAACTCTCGAAATTGAAAGCTTCATATCTCTCGCAAGAGGGACGAACAACCCTAATTAAAGCAAACCTTAACGCAAAACCAAGTTACCTAATGCAGGCTTTTATGTTACCAACAAGTATTCACAATGAACTAGACAAAATCAATAGAAATTTCTTCTGGAATAAAGGACCAAATTACCACCCATTAATCAGTTGGGATAAAATTTGTAAACCAAAAGCACTAGGCGGTACCGGCATAAGAAAGGCCAAGGATATGAATAAGGCACTGCAAATGAAACTCCTCTGGAAAATTATGACAGAACCAAGAAATATATGGGTCAAAATTATAGAAGAAAAATATCTTCGTGGACAAAACCTATGGAATTACGAGTGTGGAAAAAATACATCTTGGCAATGGAAGAAATTGACCAAATTGAAAGAAGAATTTAATAAAGGTCTACGCTAGAGAGTAGGGGATGAAATTAAAGCACAATCAAATTCTAGGAAGACCGATGGTTACTGAAGGAACCCCTGTATACAATAGTGTTTGACCAAACCCTAATTAAAACATCGGATAAGGTTGATTCCTTTATCTCGGATAAAAAGGGAACAAACAACTCCTTGATCAACTTGAAGGAATTCTTCAAGTAAAAATCATTAATAAGATAAAGGAGTATAACCTTCCAATAAATGACATAAGAGATAGGATTTATTGGTCAACAAACGACGACGGTTGGTATTCCACCAAATCTGCAATGAACATGATCCAAAGGAGGACAGTTGGGGTATCGAAAGACAAAATCTGGATATGGGGCATGAGCATCATGCCGAAAGTTCAAAATTTCATGTCAAAAATGGATCTAAATGGTCTCCCAACCAAAGAAAATCTTGAAAAACAAAAAATTCCGGTAGTCATGCATTGCGTATTGTGCAATCACCATAGAAAAAGCGCCAAACACCTTTTTTTTGAGTGTCAATGCACTCACCAGACCCTGGACAATGCCAAAATATCAATCATCCTCAAGGATATTGACACTTATAATCAATCCACTTATGAGACACTCTTAGTATTGAAAGACAAAATCTCATCTCACGAACTTAGACAAGTGGAAATGATTTGGTGGAATATTTGGTTGGATAGAAATCAAATAATCTTTAGCAATAAAAGACCAACACAAAACCTAAAACAAATTTCACTTAAACAAATTGAAGACTGGGAACAAGCAAACATTAAACAGTTAAATAAGAACAAAATAAACAAAAAACAAAGAAGGAAGACCAAGAATATCAGCTGGCAAAAACCAAAAGTAAATTTCGTTAAGCTTAACTTTGACGCAGCATCTAACAACAACAACAACCAATTCGCCTTTGGTTTCATCATTCGAGATAACCACGGCCATCATTTGGCACATGGAAAAGGGAAATGTCATGCAAATTCAGTTCTAGAGGCATAAGCGTTTGCTCTGCGGGAAGGCCTACAAAAGGCTAAACAATTAGGAGTGTCGGCTATTGAGATCGAGGGAGACAACATGATGTTAATCAACTCGATTAACCACGCTTGAAAACCCCCGTGGGAAACAAACATGATCATTTCAGACATTTCCGCCAACGTCTCAGGCTTTTTTCAAGCAAGCACCACACACATATTCAAGGACGACACGGTAGCGGATATGCTCGCAAAACACGGATTTTCTGCCACTGAAGACCAGGACGATCTCCTAGACGATGTGGTTGTACTCATCCGTAAGGATGTTGTAGGTCGGTCGGTGTCCAGACACTGACCCACTTATTCTGCTTACCTTGTATCAAAAAAAAAAAAATCTTCAACCAATTATTTTTACAGATAAAATTAATAGTTAAACTTCCTTCCGCTAGAAATTTATCGATGAAACATTAAGTATTATTTCTAAAAAATCGATAAGAAAATAAATATATTTTTATATTTTAATCAAATCTTCTAATATCTGAAAAATAAAGTTATTTTCTTTTTAACCAAATCTTCCACCACACGCATTTTCGCTTTAAATACCGTTTGTTCTCTTTACTACCTCATCACCGAGTTAATTCCGTTCTATTCTTCTTGTCATAGTGTAAATACATAGTTCTCCCCATTGTACTAAGGGTTGTTTAGCTTTGTTTTTAAATTTTTAAATTTTATGATTTAGCAACTTCATTATTTGGATTGAAAGACTCTTAACATTGAATTTAATTTACATCACTCGGAGAAAGACAATCTAGGTCGGGTAGAACAATGAAGGGAGCAACTTCCTATGATCTTCCACCGTCATTCTTCCAAACGCCGCAACCATCACAAATAAACAGATTCTTCAAAAAACAACCAAATCGGACCAATTAGTTTACATAACTTATCGTTTCAAAAGATTTTCAAATTTTGACATGCTCGTGAGATGGTTAGCCAAAGAAAATTTAATTGCTTTCAAGGAATCCGAAGAGATTTGGGGAGGTAAATGTGATTATCTAATCTACTTTTGCTAATACCGTTTTAGGTGCTTTGCTAAATTTCGTCCAGATGGAGCATCAAGAAGTTATATTCGCCAACAAGTTGAAGTTGAGAAACAAAAAAAACAATTTAAGGTCATATCTCGCATGAAAGGCAAGTTCTCACTCGCGTGATGCTATCATCTAAGCTACAAATAACAAGAGTTTTAGAAAGAGATCTAACTCTTGTTGCGGCCTTGAGTTTATTGTCAAGGTTTACACCGAACGTAGTCTAGAATATGTAATACCAAAAAATTTTATTTTCAAAAATTCGACGCGTGTTGATCGGGTTCAACCAAATCAAACCGGACCACACCCGGTTTGATTTTCTTTCCGATCTTATTTGTTATTTTATGTACATTTAGCTCTCTTCCTCCTATTCTCACTTGCTTTCATGTGAAGAGGATTACTCCTTTTAGCCAAGCAATGTCTTAACCTACCCTAACTCACCCATTTCCTACCCCTTTTTCTTGTTTGTCCTAGCCGGATGGCTTGTAGCCTTGCATACCCACCTTTCCCTCTACCCTAACTCACCCATTCCTCCTTGGTTATAGTCGTACCACAATCAACATTTTCTCCTTCTCCCACTGTTATGATGTGTTCTAATACTTGTACATATATAATTATCAAGACACTTTTATTAAGGCACACTAGAAGTACAACACACTCAGCTAGGCTTATAGATGATAACATGAATGCCCACTCTTCTGAGTTGAAGGTGATCATGTTATAGCAGATGGCTTTAAGTGTCTTATTTCTTTTAGCAGGCTTCTCAATTTGTGGGCCTTCGGCCCAAATGAAAGACAGATGGTGATGTTCAATGTTATTTAAAACGCTGTGTTTTATATTAGGCTTTTTAAGAGCATGATATAAATAGTCTTCTTGCACCCTTGCTGAAAATGATCGACATTGTTCCTCAAGCTACCCAGATCTAGGGTTTAGCTGGTCTCTCTTGGTGAAGAAGATTGAAGGCTTGAGTCATCCAAATGTTGTTTGAACAAGAAGGACTCAAGTAAAGAGAAGAAGAAGAAAGACGTTTGAAGACTCAATCTGGAGCGTTCTCACTTCCAGAGTTGATTGCTCAGCAAACGAGTTCTCTAGTAGTTACAAGTGTTCTTGTGAAGAAACTTGTGATGTCTCATAAGGGAGTTTTCCTCTACTGTTTTCATCTTTTCTCTATCCTAGTTATTTGTTCTTAGCCTAGCTTGTATGTGTTGTGCTCGTGTGCAAACAAACCGTGTCTTGTAACCTCTGTTTTGATTACTTAGTGATATCTGGGATCGGACCTCCCCTCTTGAGGTTCCGCAGATGTAGGGGAAACCCGAATTGCGTAAACAATTCTGGTGTATTGTATGATTCTAGTTTTAGAACGTTTTCAAAGTGGTATCAGAGCGTATATTGTCCTTCTGATCACCTTACGCTTCCGGTCCACTTATCTTGCTTGAATCTTGCCAGTTTTGTTTAGATCTTTGTTTTTATCACGTTCATTCTTGATATCTTGAAACAAAAACCTTTTTTGTGTTCAAAAGACTTGCTTTTGAGATCTAGGTTTTTTACGAATCTGCTGAGATCTTGATCTGTCATAAATTGTTCCTAACCTTCACATACTAACTGTGTTTTCTTGGTGTGTGTTACAACAAAGGAAAAATATGACAGACCACACTGTGAGGATGAAACCCTTTGATGGGTCAGGAGACTTCACAATGTGGAAAGTAAAAATGAAGGTTGTGCTGACCAAAGAAAAGTGCTATAGATCCATCACCGAATTTACTTGGCCCTCACTTTAAATGAAAGGAAGGAGGAAATGGATGAACAAGCACATGCTGAAATCATGATTAGACTCACTAATGACGTGGCTCGTCAGGTTGTGAGTATAACTTCTGCTAAAGCTTTATGGGATGCCTTAGAATCTTTATACTTAAAAAAATCCTTGCCTTCTAGAATTTCTCTACTACACAGATTGTTCACTTTTAAAATGGATGTTAGTTTGACATTGAGTGATAATCTAGATAAGTTCTTGAAAATGAACCAGGATTTAGAAATGTGTGATGACAAAATTAAGGATACCCATCTGGCTGTTATTCTTCTAGGATCCTTACCGCCTCAGTTTGGTACCTTAAAGGATGCCATTCGGTTTAGTAATGATACTGTGACTCAGGAAAATAATCATAGAAGCTATTATTGAGAAAAATGAAACTTTAAAAGTGTTTAGGAGCAAATCAGATAAGAAAACTGAACCTAAACTTGAAGTTCTCATGGCTAAGGGAAACTCTAAGAAGAAATTTAACAAAAAAAAAACAACAAGAAAAAGGATGAGAAAACCATTAGTAATGATCCTAATAAGGCAAATAAAAAATGTTTTTATTGTGAAAAGTTGGGTCATTATGCTACTGAGTGTAGGAAAAAGAAAAAGGATGAAGCAAACAATAACAAAGAAATGATGAAAAAGTTTCTTTGTTTGAAAAATTCCAAACTGATTACCCTTGTGAACTACTTATATATGTGTGTTAATACTGTTGATTGTGATTCTAACAAATGGGTTTTAGACTCTGGATGTACCATGCATGTTGCTTATGATAAGTTTCTATTTAGTTCTTTGCATGAATTTAATGGAGGTGATGTCATGTTGGGGGACAATGTTGCACTTAAAATTAGAGGGGTAGGAAATGTTCCCATTTGCATGTTTGATGGAAAAGTTAGAGTCCTTCAAAATGTTAGATGGGTCCCTAAATTAAGAAGGAACCTTGTAAGTGAATCTGTTTTAAATGATCAAAAATGTCAGATTAATACTAATAATGGGATAAGGGATGTCATAAGAAATGGGACAACTCTTATGAAAAGCATTAAAAAGGGTGGGTTGTACTATGTTATAACTTCACCTGAATTAATTCTTACCACTATTAATAAATCTCTTAATGAAGATCACACTAAAATTAGGCACAACAGACTTGGACACATAGGAAATAAGGGCCTTAAAAATCTGTACAAACAAGGTTTGATTGATTTTAAACCTATTGATATAACTTTTTGTGAAAATTGTGTCTTTGGAAAGAAAAAATGTCATAGCTTCAACAAATCCACCTATAAAGCTAGTAAGCCTCTAGAGTATATACATTCTGACTTATGGGGACCTACACAAGTTGAAACCATAGGGGAAATAAGTATTTTATCTCTTTCATAGATCACTACTCTAGAAAGGTGTGGGTCTATCTTCTTAGAACAAAAAATGAAGCCTTTGATATCTTTAAAGACCGGAAACAATCTGTTGAAAATCAAGTAGGTTTAAAAATCAAATGCCTTAAGACTGATAATGACCTAGAGTTTTGCAATAATGAATTTGATGAGTTTTGCAAATCACAAGGAATTAAAAGGCACCTTACTGTTCCTGGCACACCTCAACAAAATGGTACAACCGAAAGAATGATTACAACCCTTCTAGAGAAGTCTAAGTGTATGCTTATTAGTGCAGGAATGAATAATTCTTTATGGGGAGAAGCAATTAATACTACTTCTTACCTCATAAATAGGTCTTCCTCTTCTACAATAGATTTTAAAACACCTCAAGATATGTGGACTGGAACCAAACCTAACATAACACATTTAAAGCCTTTTGGATGCACTGCATACTCCCAAATCTGACAAGGGAAACTGCAACCTAGAGCCTTAAAAGCTGTCATATTAGGGTATCCTGAGGGAGTTAAAGGCTATAAGCTTCTACTCATTCAACCTCATGGATATAAAGTCATCACATCTAGAAGTGTTACTTTCAATGAAAGTGATTTTCACTTTAAAAATCTTAAAGAATAAAAGTGTTGAACCCAGGGAAAACACTGAAGATAAATCAAATAGAATTGTTGTCATTCCTTTCTACAATCATAATGATCAACCTCATCTAAATCAGGAAGAAAAAGAAGAGTTTGATATAGGATATAACTCTTTTCAGACTAGTGAAGATCTTGATAATAATTTAGATGAAAACTCTCAGCTGAATGATGCTGAGAATTACAGTGGCACTACAGATCCCTTGGATCAATGCAGTGATAATGACACTCAACATTTAAGGGGGAAAATAGATGAAAATACTTCTGTCACAGGTGTTAATGCAACTGATAGTTTAACTGATACTGTTTCTAATGATCTTGTGACTACCTTGCCTGATAATGCTTCTAATGTAGATGACATTAATCTTGAAAACTATCAACTAACTAGAGATAGGACTCCTAGGCTTAAAATACCAAACAAAAAGTATTCTAATAATGTTGAGTATATTATGCTAACAGAAGAAGTTAATATACTTGAATATGCCTTCATAACTAGAGATGTCATAGATAACTTCTATACTCCTTATACATATGAACAAGCTATTAGGTGCTCAGAAGCAAAAAAATTGGGAAAAGGCATTACATGATGAAATAGAATCTATGATCTCTAATAAGACATGGACCTTGGTTCCTAAACCTAACAATGCTATGTTAGTTCAATATAGATGGTTATACAAGCTTAAAGAAAGTACTAAAGCCAGTGAGCCCCCTAGATATAAAGCCAGGCTTGTTGTCAAAGGCTTTACCCAAAGAGAAGGGATTGATTACACAGACATATTTTCACCTGTGGTTAAATATAAAACTCTCAGGCTTTTACTTGCTATGACCACTGTTTTTGACTAGGAAATTGAGCAAATGGATGTAAAAACTGCTTTCTTGCATGGTGATTTGAATGAAACTATATATATGTCGCAACCTAAAGGCTTTGTTGATGAAAACAAATATGATCATGTTTGCCTCCTTAAAAAATCTTTATATGGTCTAAAATTGTAAGAGCCTTAGTCTTTGGAGTTGAGCCAGGTAGCTGCCCCTGCGGGTCCAGAGGGCCGCCCCTACGGCTGGCACTGTTTTCCGCCTGCGGCTCAGGATACCGCCCTTGCGGCTGCAACCGGCTTTGTTGACCGTTGGACCATGATTTACTTTTCTTTTCTCGTTAACCATTCCTTACCTTAGGATGAAGGGTTTTCTTCATTCTTCATCTTCCAAGCTGCCCTCACGTTCTTCTTCCTCCTTCTTTCTCCTTTGATATCTTCTTGAATGTTTCCTTGATTTTTGGCAAGGAAGTTGTGTGGCTTTGTTGTTGATGATGATGTTGTGTGTTATACTGAGCTTGGGAGCTAGTTGAGTGGTAGTTGTGATCATTCCAACCTGGTTAGGCTACAACAGTAGGTAAGCTCCTTGTTTCTTCTTTCTTTCTTTCTTCATTGATTCCTCTTCCTTAGCTTAGGATTAGATGTTTTAGGTGTGTATTGATGTGGGAATGTGTATGTATATGTATAAATGTGGTTGTGGAATGATGAAGACGTGATTTGATCACGTGAAGAGTGGAAGAGAAGTCGGGAGAGTGCGTTATGCATTGTCGCCGCCCCGCGCCTGTGAGCCGCCGCCCCCGCGGGACCTTGTCACCGCACCCGCGCCCGGAAGCCGCCGCCCCTGCGGCCACGGTCACAGCGGCCGCGCCAGCGTGCCTCCGCGCCTGCGCTTGCTGCCTTTCTGCCCCTGCGTCTTTCCGTTCCGCAGGTGCGTCTTGTACAAGATCTACTCAGAGTAGTATTGATCCTTTCCTTTCCTAGTATGAGCGGGTTAGTAGCATGCTAGGTACGTATATGAGGATAGAATGATGATGAGTATGATATCGATATATGCCGGTTACGGCTTTGAGGTTTAGTTGATTATCGAGGGTTTATAAGTTGGATATGATCCTTATGGATCCCTTGGGTCTAGGTGTGACCCCTTTGATTGATAGGAGATGTAACATCTCATTATGCCTTGTTATTAGGCAGTGTTGTTCTTAGGATTTGGAGTTGATCACTTGAGAGTACTTCGAGGTTGAGGTAAGTCCATAAGACTTACTTAGCTACCATCCTTATCTTGGATGTATGCATGAGTGGTGTGTGATATATGCTTGATAGCATGCGTTGTGATGATTACCGACCTATGGTTTAGTGACTGCTCATTGTAGGGTTGTGACAACTTGCCCTTACATCCCGCTGGGAGTTTGGGAGGTTCTCTGCGGACAGGCCAAATCTGGAAGTGGGACGGGCACCTACCACTCCCATAGGGTATACGGGAAAGTGTTACCAAATTACCACTACAGCTGGAGAACCCTTGAGAGGCGAGGACTATATATTCCTCGTGTCACATATATTCATATACATGTATATACGATTTGAGTGTTAGACTATATAAAGATAATTAACCGGGTAAATGTGTGATAGCATGATGATGTGTTAATATTCCCTGACTTGTGTTTGTGCTTATGTATTATCTTATATATGTGTATGGTTAGCTAACGGTTTTATACCGTGTTGTAGATCCTTTGCAGGTTAGGAGAACTACATAGTGATCCAGAGGAGGTGATCCGTTGAGGGCTCCGTACACTAGGGTTATGCGAGGGTTATGGGGATTTTGTATGTACAAATACATGTTTATTTTGTACTCAGCGGTTCTTCTGTAAACCTTTTGATTTATATATATATAGTTTGATGTTTTGGTTTTGATCTATCTGTGCCTTGTTGTAAGATCTAGTGAACTTATTGTCAGGCTAGGGTCAGGATCCATTGTGAGATCCTAGCCCAGCAGCGCCTCGAGTCCTACGGATTCGGGGTGTTACAAAAACAATCACCTAGACAATGGAACATTAAGTTCGACCTATGCATGAAAAACTTAGGTTTCTTAAGAAGCAAGTATGATTACTGTCTTTATTTCAAGAATGTTGCTTCTGACATTGCTCTGTATGTACTCCTGTATGTGGATGATATACTTGTGATATGTAAATCAAAGGTTATCATTGATAGGGTTAAAAGAGATTTAAAAATGCATTTTGATATGAAAGATTTGGATCTTGCTCAGAAAATTCTATGTATCAAGATTATAAGGGATAGGACAAAAGGTAAAATGTGGCTGTCTCAAATGGATTACCTAAAAAAGGTTCTTGATAGGTTTAACATGGATAACTCTAAGCCTACCTTTATACCCTTAGGAGGGCACCTAGAGCTCACTAAAAAACAGTGTCCTAGTTCTCCAAGTGAAATAAAAGATATGTCTAAAATCCCTTATGATGTTGATGTTGGTTCTGTTATGTATGCTATGTTATGTACCAGGCCAGATTTGGCGTTTTCTATTAGAGTTCTTTGTAGGTTTATGTCTAATCCGGGTTAACCTCATTGGTCTGCTATGAAATATGTGCTTAGATATATTTGTGGAACTAAAAAGTCTTGTTTGATGTTTACCAAACATTCTGATTCAAATGAAGTTTTTGGATATGTTGACTCAGATTATGCTAGTAATAAGAATACTAGGAAATCTACTACCTCTTACTTTTATTAAGGCACACTAGAAGTACAACACACTCAGCTAGGCTTATAAATGATAACATGAATGCCCACTCTTCTGAGTTGAAGGTGATCATGTTATAGCAGATGGACTTTACGTGTCTTATTTCTTTTAGCAGGCTTCTCAGTTTGTGGGCCTTCGGCCCAAATGAAAGACATATATTGATTTTTAGTGTTATTTAAAACGTTGTGTTTTATATTAGGCTTTTTAAGAGCATGATATAAATAGTCTTCTTGCACCCTTGTTGAAAATGATCGACACTGTTCCTCATGCTACGCAGATCTAGGGTTTAGTTGGTCTCTCTTGGTGAAGAAGATTGAAGGCTTGAGTCATCCAAATCTTGTTTGAACAAGAAGGACTCAAGTAAAGAGAAGAAGAAGAAATACGTTTGAAGACTCAATTTGGAGCGTTCTCACTTCCAAAGTTGATTGCTCAGCAGACGAGTTCTCTAGCAGTTACAAGTGTTCCTGTGATGAAACTTGTGACGTCTCATAAGGGAGTTTCCCTCTACTGGGTTCATCTTTTCTCTATCCTAGTTATCTGTTCTTAGCCTAGCTTGTATGTGTTGTGCTCGTGTGCAAACAAACTGTGTCTTGTAACCTCTGTTTTTGATTGCTTAGTGATATCTGGGATCGGACCTCCCCTCTTGAGGTTCCGCAGACGTAGGGGAAACCCGAACTGCGTAAACAATTCTGGTGTTGTGTGTGATTCTAGTTTTAGAACGTTTTTTACCCACGAACGAAGAACCGTGGCCATCCCCTTCGCTCCAGGAATTAGCGTACAAAAACTCCTTTCCGAGTTTAGAACAATAGCAGGGCCCAATTCTTCTTCCGTGAGATGGCAACAACCATTTGAGTTTCTACCTCCTAGGGTTGGGGAAAACAATAGCACACGACTGCTACTTCCGTCTCCCCCCCTCCCCCCCGGTACTCAACAACCTCCATCTTCGCACGTAGTAGACAACACATCCTCTCCTCTTCGATGGGTCTAGACAATGGAGAACAAGGCAACCTCTCCCTTCAAGTCTGAGCAACAACATCAGCGGGGTGCACTCTTCGTTTGATTCCGACAAGTATCAACAACGGCGGACCACTTTGTGATTTTGTGTAAGATTTTGTGTGTTTGGTTTCCTCTAACATTGAGTAGGCACGGAGTAGTATGCTTATGAATTTTCTTGGAATTTGTAGGGTTGTTTGGAGATATAAATTTGAGACCATAGTAGGGTACTTGGTGAGTTGCTTATGAAGCTTTCTCAAGGTTTCTTTGTGAATTTGAATGTTCAAGAAGACTTTCAAATTCGTTATGGATTGTTTAGCGTTTATAACATGTTGTTGGACTATATCTTCAGGTTTAGAGCCTATTAAACCCTTTTCAGAAATTTCGGAAAAGTTAGGGGCATTTTGGTAATTTTCTTAAAAGTTAGGGTTTCTTATTCTTTTTTTTATATAAAAACCTCCTTCATAGGCTAGGAACCTTCTAGAAGCTATTTAGATGATAGAATATGTTGTTAAGACATTTTTTCCGTTGAATCGGGTATTGGTTATCGTATGCAAGTATATGCGATAACGAGTAATGGCCAATCGTCTAGACGATAACAAGTAATAGATGATCGTCGATCAGTTCAACTAAGTGTTACAGATTTACTTAGCATCTCTTCTTGTATTAGTGTGTGTTGCTATAGTGGTGCATGATTATAACTTCATTAGGACGCCATTACTTTTTTAATAGACCCAAGTGTATGAATAGCGGGTCGTGGCATCACTGGTCAACTCTACCACGAGACTGGGAGGTTCTCTACGACCAATCCATATCGGTATAAGGTGAGATGCATAAGACCCACTCCGGTTGATATACGGGGACATAGGCGATGGTCGGGAGACTTTCTTGCAACAAACTAAGTTGCACAAATAGAATTGAATCACCTAAATAAAGATGATAATACGGTTTGAGTGTGAGCATATATAATTGTTTAATTTCCGCATTTATGTGTGTTTGTGTTATAAAATACTATCTGATTCCTCGAATAGTTAGCTAATGATTTATACCGTTATGTTGTTAGATTTATTGTAGGAATAAAGTTGCACGGTGATCCGGAGCGAATTGTCAACTGGGTCCACGTAATCATATAGATTGGGTGGTTCATTTTCAGATGTTGCATTCAAATATTAGGGTTTTTGTCTTAAGACGTTAGTAGTTGTTGCGTACAAGGGTGAATCATGTTGCTTTCACAATATTATTATTGTAATATGTTTTTAATTGTTTTTATTTACATTTGTGCCTTGTTGTAAGATATAGTGAAATTTTTGTTAAGTTATGGGCCAAAAAACTTGTTCGCTAATTTATGATCCTGCAAATCCTTATCAATAATGATAACAATTCACAAGTTCATATAACACGATATGCTTTTAAATTTATAACTCGCAATAATCACTCAACAAGTAGCGAGCCCACAGTGTATGGATTGTACGAAGTATAACAAGTATTCCAAGGTCGAACACAAGGACTAGGTGGTTTAAATTGTAGTATTGATCAATGATAGTGTAAATCTAGACTAAAAAATAGGTAGGAAAAGATAAGGGAAAGAAGATCAATGTTTTTGAGAGGTTTTTGGTTGTTCGCAATTGAATATCAGATTCAATCGAAAACAGTTTTATAAAGCAAAACAAAAAAAATATATAATCAATGTAAGAGCCTTGATCTTTAGGAGCCGAGCCAGGGTAGCCGCCCCTGCGGGTCCAAAGGGCCGCCCCTGTGGCTTCCTGCGTGTTCCGTCCCTGCGGCTCAAGGAACCCGCCCATGCGGTTTCTTGCAGCTGTAGCCGGCTTTGTTAACCGTTGGACCATGCTTTACTCTTCCTTCTCTTCCTTCTTAAGATTCTTCTTGCCTCTTGATGAAGGGTTTCTCCATCATTACCAGCTACCCTCACGAGCTTCTTCTTTCTTCTTCTACTCCTTGATCTTGTTCTTGAGTTTTGCCTTACTTGCAAGAAAATTGGTGTGTCTTTGTTGTTAATGATGATGTTGTGTGTATTGCTGAGCTTGGGAGCCAACTGATGATGTTTTGTGATCATTTCATTGGATAGGCCACAGTAGTGGTGAGTTCTTCTCCTTCTTTCTTCTTTCTTACTTCCTTTAATTCCTTTCATTCCTCCTTAGCTTAGGTTTGGATCTTATAGGATATATATTGATGTTTGAATGTGTATATATATGTATGTGTATGGCTAATGGATGATGAAGACGTGATTTCATCACGTGAAGAACCGAAGAGGAAATCGGGGTTCACCTTCTGCAGTGTCGCCGCCCCCGCACCAGTGAACCGCCGCCCCTGCGTGACCTTGTCACCACACCCGCGCCTCAGTGCCGCCGCCCCTGTAGCCACGGTCACCGCGCCTGCGCCCCTGGATCTTTCTTGTCCCGCAGGTGCGTCTTGTATAGGATCTACCTAGAGTAGTGTAGGTCCTTTCCTTTCCTAGTATGAGCGTGTTAGTAGCATGCTAGGTATGTGTTTAAGGATAGGATGAGGATGATCATGATATCGATATGTGTCGGTTATGGCTTTGAGGTTTAGTAGATTATCGAGGTTTATAAGTTGGATATAATCCTTATGGATCCCTTGGGTCTAGGTGTGACCCCTTTGATTGATAGGAGATGTAATATCTCTTTATGCCTTGTTATTAGGCAGTGTTGTCCTCCATATTGGAGTGGATCGTGGTTGAGAGTATTCCGAGGTTGAGGTAAGTCCGTAGGACTTACTTAGCTACCATCCTTATATTGGATGTATGCATGAGTTGTGTGTGATATATGCTTGATATCATGCGATGTTGATTATTACCGACCTATGGTTTAGTGATCGCCCATTGTAGGGCCGTCACAACTTGCCCTTACATCCCGCTGGGAGTTTTGGAGGTTCTCTGTGGATAGGCCAGATCTGGTACACGGGACGAGCACCTACCACTCCCATAGAGTATACCGGAAAGTGTTACCAGATTACCACTCCAGCTGGCAACAGCCCCGAGAGGCGAGGATTATTTATTCCTCGTGTCACATATATTCATATACATATCTATATATGATTTGAGTGTTGGACCTTATAAAGATAATTAACCCGGTAAATGTGCGACACCATGATTATATGTTTATGATTCCTTGATTTGTTTCTGTGCTTATGCGTTATCTTATATATGTATGGTTAGCTAACGGTTTTCCACCGTGTTGTAGATGTTTTGCAGGTTAGCAGAGCTGCAGAGTGATTCAGATGGGGTGATCCGTTGAGGGCTTCGTACACTAGGTTATGCGTGGGATATGGGATATTTTGTATGTACAGATACATGTTTTGGTTGTACTCAGCGGTACTTTGTATACGTTTTGATATGTATATATTACAGTTTGATGTTTGGTTTTAATCTATTTGTGCCTTGTTGTAAGATCCAGTGAACTTGTTGTCAGGCTAGGGTCAGGATCCACTGTGAGATCCTAGCCTAGTAGTGCCCCGAGTCCTACGGATTTGGGGTGTTACAAAGTGGGTATCAGAGCCTTAGTTTGACAACAATGACACTTGTAATCTGCGATAAAGGTCGAATAGATAAATAAACAGAACCCGAAAGGGGTCTGACTTTTAAAAAGGTTTTGGTTTTGAAATGAGTACAAATATTTTGGGCTAGCGTGTACGAGAAGCCATCACCCCTCTAAAGACCTCGACAATATAGATATATATAGATATTACCTTATGTGATGTTGTGATTGACCTTTAGTATTATATATATATCTATACATATGGCATATATATAGCCTTATAGGTTAGGTGTACTTACCTTGTAGATGGCTCAGACTAGAGCTGTATCTACAATTGGACGAAGTAGGGGTAAACCCCCTCTTCCTCCAATAGAGGTAGGACCGGGTCAGATTTCCGTTGTCGATCCACCTACATCGGAAGAGATCCAAGGGGATGTTTCTGAGAGTGTCGTTCCTGAGACTGGAAAAGGCATGGATGGGAGACAAAGACCCCAATGAGTCCAGTCAGATGACTCGGATTATGTCTATATGAGGGGACCAGATTTCCGCGCATACATCAGACAAGTGGAGGAGGCTTCCATAGCGGGTAGACGTACCCCGGATCTACCGGCACATGAGGGATCGTTTGAAAGATCCCATGGAGCTACTCAGGTGCCAGTTATACCGGCACGTGCTGCTGAGATTACTCGAGTTCTAGAGGAGCATAGAAGATATGAGAAGAGACAGCGGACTGAGCAGACCAGTGGTGCTGGTGGAGATGTTAGTACAGGACCAGGCCAAAAACGCTAGAGTTATCCCTCGTCTGCACCTGTTGCAGACAAGAGACGACAGTGCTATAATTGTGGTGATCATGGACATATGCGACCAGCGTGCACGAGGCCGTTAGTGTCTTGCTTCACTTGTGGCAGACAAGGTCACAGAGTTGTCTTTTGTAAACAGGGCAGAGCTTCATCACAGCAGGGTTCTTATCCTACTAGTGTAGCGGGAGGTGGGCAGAGGCCACCTCAGCAGCAACAGACACAGGGACAGCAGAGAGTTCCAGATCGTCCTACTACTGAAGGATCTGCTCTTGGGCCGAGTAGAGCTAGAGGTCGTGGTGGGAGTACCACCGACACCAAAGGAGCTCAGGGTAGAGTTTTTAAGCTGAGGAGTGGAGAGGAGCCAACTGCACCGACTGCTACAGGTACCATTCTGATTCATGGTTTACCTGTTAGAGTTTTATTTGATATTGGAGCTACGCATTCATTTATATCTGATGCATGTGTTGAGCGTTTGAATCTAGATACGACTGAGGGGATACCCTTAAGTATAGGGTTACCCGATGGAAGTAGGGTCAGAGGTACCCGTGAGATCCGTGATTGTCCCATTTCTATAGGGACTCGTGTGTTACTTGTTGACTTCTTTGTCATGCCATTAGAGCATGAAGAAGTCATTTTAGGTATGGATTGGATGGATAGACATGAGGCAATATTAGATGTAGGTAGGAGGACTGTAACCCTCTTTTCCGAGTTAGGTCAGATAGAGATTTTCCGAGATTGGGATGTTGGGAGGTCAGGCATGGTGATCAGTGTGGTACGTGCAGCGAGATTGATTACACAAGGTTGTGAGGCCTTCTGGTGTTATGCCATGAAGGAGGGGGAGAGTCCAACCTTAGAGAATATCTAGTGGTCTGTGAGTTTGCAGATGTATTTGCTGAGCCATCCAGTTTGCCGCCTCAGAGGAGTGTGGACTTTGGTATTAAGGTAGAGCCTGGTACGAGACCGATCTCGAAGGCCCCATACCGGATGACGCCTGTCGAGATGTTGGAGCTGAAGAAGCAACTCGAAGAGTTGGCTGAGAAGGTTTTCATCCGCCCTAGTGTATCCCCGTGGGGAGTACATGTCCTCTTCGTACGGAAGAAGGACGGATCGTTGAGACTATGCATTGATTACAGAGAGCTGAACAAGGTGACCATCAAGAACAAGTATCCATTGCCTCATATTGACGACTTGATAGATCAGCTTCAGGGAACGACAATGTTCTCCAAGATTGACTTGCGTTCAGGGTATCACCGGCTGAGGGTGACAGAGCAGGATGTGCACAAGACATCTTTTCGGACCAGATATGGACTCTACGAGTTTGTAGTGATGCCATTTGGGCTTACGAATGCCCCAGCAGTCTTCATGGAGTTGATGAACAACATATTCATCGACTTCCTAGATCAGTTTGTGTTAGTCTTCATAGATGATATTCTGGTGTACTCTCGCAGCAGAGAGGAAGATGAAGGACAACTGAGGATTGTGTTACAGGTTTTACGAGATAAAGAACTTTATGCTAAGTTCTCTAAGTATGAGTTCTGGATGCCAGAGGTAGCATTCCTGGGTCATATTGTTTCCGCCAAGGGGATCAAGGTTGATCCGGCGAAGATAGAGTCAGTAGCAGCATGGACAACACCGACGAACGTCAAGGAAGTACGTAGCTTTCTTGGCCAAGCCGGTTATTATCGACGCTTTGTGGAGGGATTTTCTGTGATTGCCCGTCCACTTACGAGTTTGCTAAGGAAGACTATTAGAATTGTATGGTCTGAGCAGTGTATGCAGAGTTTTGAGGAGCTGAAGAGACGTCTGACTTCCGCTCCTATTTTGGCATAGCCAGAGGGTACAGAGGATTTTGTGGTTTACAGTGATGCATCGAAACTAGGCTTGGGAAGTGTATTGATGCTGCGAGGCAGAATAATTGCATATGCGTCTAGAAAGTTGAAGACGTATGAGGAGAACTACCCGACTCATGACCTGGAGTTGGCAGCGGTAGTTCATGCACTGAAGATCTAGAGACATTACCTGTATGGTGCTACATGTCAGATCTTCACAGACCATAAGAGTTTGAAGTATATTTTCACGCAACGGGAATTGAATAACCGCCAACATAAGTGGTTGGAGCTGATCAAGGACTTTGATCTGGAGATTATGTATCATCCGGGGAAGGTGAACGTTGTCACCGACGCCCTGAGCAGGAAGACGCCTCGAGAGAAGGCGATTGCGAGATTGACAGTACAACCTCAGTTACAGAGAGATCTGGTCTGGCTAGAGTTGGACATCTAGTTTCCTGATGAGGATGCCCAGTTGAGTACTTTAGAGGTTCTTCCTGATCTGTTGAGTGAGATCCAACAGAAGCAGGGGACCTGCCCGATACTTACGAGGATTCGAGAGAGGATGTTCCGTGATGAGGCACCACAATTCCTTATAGGAGCAGATGGAGTGATGAGACGCCGCGGTCACATTTGTGTACCCGCTGATGCGGATTTACGACAGAGGATATTACAGGAGGCTCACTGTACGCCTTATTCAGTGCACCCAGGTACGAGTAAGATGTACTAGGATTTGAGACGTTCTTATTGGTTGGGAGGGCTGAAGCCCGACGTAGTCCGATTTGTGGTACAGTGTGCGACCTGTCAACAGGTCAAGATCGAGCATTGTAGACCTGGAGGTGAGCTCCATCCACTGCCTGTACCACAAAGGAAGTGGGAGGACGTCACCATGGATTTTGTGACTGGGTTGAGACCGAGCAGGAGCTTTGATGCTATATGGGTTGTAGTGATAGACTGACAAAGATGGCAAGTTTTATCCCTATTCGGGAAACGTGGCCAGTGAGCAGATTGGCTGAGGAGTACACTAGACAGATAGTGAGACTCCATGGTGTACCGAGGACGATCGTCTCAGACAGAGATGGACGATTTACCTCGAGGTTTTGACAGCAGATTCAAACTGCTTTGGGGACGATTTTACACTTCACTACTGCGTTCCATCCTCAAACAGGTGGTCAGTCAGAGTGGACCATTCAGACATTAGAGGATATGTTGCGAGCTTGTGTGTTGGACTGGGGACAAGTGTGGACGGATCATCTCCCACTAGTTGAGTTCTCGTACAACAACTGTTGGCATGCATCAATTGGGATGGCCCCATATGAGGCACTGTATGGACAGAGATGTCGTACACCGGTATGCTGGGATGAGCCTAGCAGTGTTAGTGGTTTGACACCTGATCAGGTTCAGGATGATGTTGCTCATATAGCACTGATTAGAGAGAGGATGTTGACTGCACAGAGCCGTCAGAAGTCTTATGTAGATAGGAGGCGTAGACCCCTAGAGTTTAGAGTAGGAGCTCATGTGTGGCTGAGAGTGTCTCCGACACGAGGTGTTAGACGCTTTGGCATTAAGGGGAAGTTGAGCCCCCGATATGTCGGACCATTCGAGATTCTGGATCGAGTTGGGAACGCAGCATACATATTAGCTTTGCCTCCGAGATTAGAGGGTGTTCACCCTGTGTTTCATGTGTCTCAGCTGAGGGAGTACATACCATATCCGAGACACATTGTGAGTTATGATGATTTGGTGGTCGAGCCGGACCACACTTTTGTTGAGCATCCGATTGTAGTTCTAGAACGAGGTATGAGACGCCTGCGTTCGAAGGACATTCCTATGTTGAGGATACAGTGGTCGAGACGAGGACCTGATGAGGCTACATGGGAGACTGAGGATAGTTTTTCAGAGGAACTATCCAGAGTTTTACGCCGAGATAGATGTACTTGTAGGATCGACGAGTAGATCTTAGTACTATCTTGGTGAGTGTGGTGATTATCTGCTTATATGCTATGATGTGTTTATTTTCGTGCTAGCTATGATGTGATTTATGATCTTATTAGATCTTGT
The DNA here is from genome assembly GCA_002319775.1 of Fagopyrum tataricum. Lineage (NCBI taxonomy): Eukaryota > Viridiplantae > Streptophyta > Magnoliopsida > Caryophyllales > Polygonaceae > Fagopyrum > Fagopyrum tataricum. The sequence goes on along the minus strand of CM008286.1, from coordinate 48,173,850 downwards.
TGTGCTAGTACGATTGCCTATTATAGCTGGAGATGGTTCTTTTCCTCCATGCTATTGAGATACGATTAGAATTTAGTTGGAGATGGTTATTCCTCCGTGCTATTTTGATGGACATAATATTGCTGGGGATGTTTTTCCTCCATGCCCTTCTGTTATGAGTATGATACGGCTAGAGATATATTTCCTCTATGCCTTTGCGATATGATGATGATTCGGCTAGAGATGTTTTTCCTCTATGCCTTTGTGATGCGATGATAGGATGGCTAGAGATGGTTTTTCCTCTATGCCTTGGATAGTATAGTGATCTTATTGCTGGAGATGATGATTTCCTCCATGCCTGTGTTTGAGGTTATCGAGTGATATAGGTTGATACCTTATGAGCGGAGATGTGATACCTCCGATAGAGAGAGTTATACCTCGGGATATGGGTCTGAGAGGATTTGGATTGCACAAGTTTCGGGACGAAACTTGTTTTTAGGGGGGTGAGATGTAAGAGCCTTGATCTTTAGGAGCCGAGCCAGGGTAGCCGCCCCTGCGGGTCCAGAGGGCCGCCCTTGCGGCTTCCCTGTGTTCCGCCCCTACGGGTCAGGGAACCCGCCCCTGCGGTTTCCTGCGGCTGCAGCCGGCTTTGTTGACCGTTCAACCATGCTTTACTCTTCCTTCTCTTTCTTCTTAAGCTTCTTCTTGCCTCTTGATGAAGGGTTTCTCCATCATTTCCAGCTACCCTCACGAGCTTCATCTTTCTTCTTCTTCTTCTCCTCCTTGATCTTGTTCTTGAGTTTTGCCTTAGTTGCAAGCAAATTGGTGTGGCTTTGTTGTTGATGATGGTGTTGTGTGTATTGCTGAGCTTGGGAGCCAGTTGATGGTGTTTTGTGATCATTTCCTTGGATAGGCCACAATAGTGGTGAGTTCTTCTCCTTCTTTCTTCTTTCTTACTTCCTTTGATTCCTTTGATTCCTCCTTAGCTTAGGTTTGGATCTTATAGGATATATATTGATGTTGGAATGTGTATATATATGTATGTGTATGGCTAATGGATGATGAAGACGTGATTTCATCACGTGAAGAACTGAAGAGGAAATCGGGGTTCACCTTCTACAGTGTCGCCACCCCCGCGCCAGTGAACCGCCGCCCCTGCGTGACCTTGTCACCGCACCCGCGCCTCAGTGCCGCCGCCCCTGCGGCCACGGTCACCGCTCCTGTGCCAAAGTGTCGCCGCGCCCACGCCTTCCGCCACTTCGCCCCTGCATCTTTCCTGTCCCGCAGGTGCATCTTGTACAGGATCTACCTAGAGTAGTGTAGGTCCTTTCCTTTCCTAGTATGAGCGTGTTAGTAGCATGCTAGGTATGTGTTTGAGGATAGGATGAGGATGATCATGATATCGATATGTGCCGGTTATGGCTTTGAGGTTTAGTAGATTATCGAGGTTTGTAAGTTGGATATAATCCTTATGGATCCCTTGGATCTAGGTGTGACCCCTTTGATTGATAGGAGATGTAATATCTCTTTATGCCTTGTTATTAGGCAGTGTTGTCCTCCAGATTGGAGTGGATCGTGGTTGAGAGTATTCCGAGGTTGAGGTAAGTCCGTAGGACTTACTTAGCTACCATCCTTATATTGGATGTATGCATGAGTGGTGTGTGATATATGCTTGATAGCATGCGATGTTGATTATTACCGACCTATGGTTTAGTGATCGCCCATTGTAGGGCCGTCACAACTTGCCCTTACATCCCGTTGGGAGTTTGGGAGGTTCTCTATGGATAGGCTAGATCTGGTACACAGGACGGGCACCTACCACTCCCATAGGGTATACCGGAAAGTGTTACTAGATTACCACTCCATCTAACAACAGCCCCGAGAGGCGAGGATTATATATTCCTCGTGTCACATATATTCATATACATATCTATATATGATTTGAGTGTTGGACCTTATAAAGATAATTAACCGGGTAAATGTGTGACAGCATGATTATATGTTTATGATTCCCTGATTTGTTTCTATGCTTATGCATTATCTTATATATGTATGGTTAGCTAACGGTTTTATACCGTGTTGTAGATGCTTTGCAGGTTAGGAGAGCTGCAGAGTGATTCAGATGGGGTGATCCGTTGAGGGCTCCGTACACTAGGTTATGCCTGGGATATGGGATATTTTGTATGTACAGATACATGTTTTGGTTGTACTCAGCGGTACATTGTATACGTTTTGATATGTATATATTATAGTTTGATGTTTGGTTTTAATCTATTTGTGCCTTGTTGTAAGATCCAGTGAACTTGTTGTCAGGCTAGGGTCAGGATCCACCGTGAGATCCTAGCCCAGTAGCGCCCCGAGTCCTATGGATATGGGGTGTTACAATCAATTAATGGAATAATGGATTCCAAGGGTTCAAGATCTTTGTTTATGACATATGGACTCAGGATAACTCATAAGGATCTATGGTAGAAAAGCATAGGGATAAACGTTTCTCCGGTGATGATCTATTACCGGGTAAGTCGCAAGATCATCTAATTCGAATCCTAACTACCTATTACCGGGTAAGTCTCAAGGTATCTAGGATGGAAATTCTACACAAACCAGATTCTCGATCTAAGGACTGAGTAACCCCTTACCGGGTAAGTCTTAGAAATTACCTAACTCGGGTAGTAATCAGGCACATTCAATCCAATAGAGTTTTTCACCTCTATTACCTAAGGTCAATCCACTTTTGTATCCAAGGAGGAATAATGATAACATGATTTATCGACTTGTTTTAGTCATGCATTATTTAGGTAGATTTTCCCTACCCGCATTCATGTTTTAGCCTTACTTTGTGTCATTTATGCTTGTTTAGTTCTACTTTGCAAGAATAGATGTCTACACACAATATTTGTGGCTTTGTATGTGATTTGATGCATTTTGGAGCTAAAACGACGTATTTGAGGATCAAGCCTCGAAGTGGATGCATTAGAGCGAGCATACGTGCACGGGAAAGGGCTAGGAATCAAGCTATATACATGACGAACGACTATGGAAACATCTCGGCCCGTGATCCAAGCTACTGTTGTGCAATCTCGGTCGGCATCTCGGCCGAGATCCACACAACACTGACTGAGATTTTCCCAGATGCTGAAGAAAATTGAAGTCAGATCCAAAATCTCGGGCCCGACCACAACCAATCTCGGCAGAGATCAATTTGTATTGGACCGAGATCAATTTGTATTGGACCAAGATCAATTTGTATTGGACCAAGATCATGACCGATATTTTTCAATCTGCCCGAGATTTCTTCCCTGAGCGTAATATTTCGTTTATGGGCTTTTTCCTTTTCCGCCCAACGTCTTTTAGCTAGGGTTTGTGTATAAAATGAAGCTTTGGATTCATCCAGATTTATGTTTGGATTCGCCCAGAGTTTACCCTAGAGGGGGGAGCCGTCTCCTACCCTACCGTTCTTCTTCTTCTTCATCATTGTTCTTTGTAGTTTACATTAAATTTGGAGACTTTCGCATTCAGATTTGTTCGGAACATTGTTGGATTCAAGATTTCATTCCAAGTTGAGTTCTTTCTTTCCTTTTCATGTTTTGTTTGTCTTTCTCAATTGTAGATTTCGATATGATTGTTATTGGCTAGAACTTTGTGGTTCCAAGGCTGATAGAGATTTGTTTATGCCTTGGACTATGATGGAATAGTTTGAACTTAGAATTGGTTTGAATTGCTTTGAAACCCTATGGGTTGGTTTGGATTTAATCTAGATTGAAATCTTCTAAACTAGCAAACTAAGTTGGAATTGAGACCTACCCGGTGATATCCCTTCTTAGATACATAAGTAGATTGACCATTGGTAATAAAGGTGAAACCTTTATTGGATAGAATGTGCCATGATTTCTTCCTGAGTAGGGTAATTTCAAAAACTGACCCGGTAAAGGGTTACCTTATCCTTAGTTTGATAATCTGGTTTTTTTATAATTTCCCCATCTTTAATACCTTGAGACTTACCCGGTAATAGGTAATTAGGATTGAAACTAGATGTTCTTGAGACTTACCCGGTAACAAAAAAAGGAAAAGAAAGAATTCAGCTTTAATGACTGTAAATCCAACAAATGAAATAAATCTTCGATCACAAAGTGTATCCGAACAAATCTGAATGATAAACTCTGAATCTTTAATCTAAATATATAAAAAACTAAGAAGAACAATGATGAAGATGACAACGGGGTGGAGACGACTCCCCTCTCTAGGGTAAAATCCGTAAATAAAATATTATGCTCATGGAAGAAGACAAATCTCTCTAGGTTTTCTCTTTCTAAATTATTTCCAACTCAAAACGGACTCTTTCCTAGGAAAATAATAGAGCTTTCCTTTTATACTCAACCACCTACCCAAAGACATGGGCTGGATAAAAAGACCCAAAAATAAAATATAAACGCTTAGGGAAGAAATATCGGTGGCAAATTGTTCGCTGTTTTAACACCCCTATAAATCTTTATCAATAATGATAAAGACCTACAAGTTAGTAAAAACCATGATATGCTTTAAATTTATAAAACTTGTAATAAATACTCAATATGCAGCGAACCCACGGTGTATGGGTCAATCACAGTATGGATAAGTACTCCAAGGTCGATCTCAGGGACCAAGTGTCTGAATTGTAAATGTGATCTAAGATAGAGTAAATCAAAGTAAAAGAATGAGGTTGGAAAAGAAGGGAAGAAAGATCAAAAAGGTTTTTGTGGATTTTGTAGAGTTCGCAATCAAATATCGGATTTGATTGAAAACTAAGTAGAACAAACGAACGAAAGATATATCAATAAAGGAGAACGCGGATTCCAAGGATTCAAGGTCATTATTTATACGCATAGACTCAGGACATCTCTCAAAGGACCTATGGTTAACAAGCTTCAAGGAAGAACGTTTCTAGGCTGACAGCCTATTACCGGGTAAGTCTCAAGACTATCTAGTTCCAAACCAACCACCTATCACTAGGTAAGACTCAAGGTAGAGAGGTAGGAAATTATAAACAAACCAGACTCCAAACTAAGAGAAAGGTAAACGATTTACCGGGTAAGTCTCAAGTATTACCCTACTTAGGAAGGAATCTAAGCACACTCAACCCAATAGAGGTTTTCACCTCTATTACCTATGGTCAGTCTCTAAGGTATCTAAGAAGGGGTTTCACCGGGTAAGTCTCAACTCCAACTTGAATTACTAGGTAGAAGGATTCTAACTAGGCTCAAGTCCTAACTAACCACTAGGATTTCAAAGCAATTCAAACCAAGCATAAAACACTATTCCATCATAGTCCAGATATAAATAAATCCCTATTCACCCTGGAACCACAATGGTTCTAGCCAACAATCAATATATCAAAAGCAATAATCAATTCAATGGAAAAATTCATAAAATAAGAACTAAAAGAGAGAATAAGGAAAGTACTCAACTTTATTAAGATGAAACCAACAAAATGACAAATTCTCAGTATCGCGAAGCGTATCTGAATTGAATGAAATCTAAAAGCCTGAATCTTTCCTAAAAACCTCAATGTAGTTCAACAATGGTGTAGAGCAAGGGAGAAGAAGGAGAAAGCGGCACTCTCAATAGAAGTCTTAGAATAGAATGAAGTGGAACCCTTGAAATCATTTAGAGCCACCCTTTTATACCCAATAATCTTTCACAGAACGGGCGGGACCAAAACTGATCCAAAAAGAACCAAATATTTCGGCGCACTAAAATCTCGGTCAGAAATCTCGGTCGTCGACCGAGATTTTGGAACATCGGGACCGAGATTGGCTTCGTGATTCAGCATTAGGGAAATCTCGGTCGGTGATCTCGGTCAAGTCTCAGAAATCTCGCCCGAGATAGCACAGATCTCGGCCGAGATTGGGACGGAGATGGAGACCGAGATCCTTCGACAGAAACTTCTGATATGGAGTCTCGGTCGAGATGGGTCAGATCTCGGCCGAGATCATGTGGATCTCGACCGAGATTGCTCTAATCTTGTGCGTTTCGTCTTGGCTCGTCTTTTCCTCCTTTCCCGTGCCTGCTTGATCGCTCCAAAGCGTCCATCCCGAGGCTTGATCCTCAAATGTATCGTTTTAGCTCCAAAACACGCCAAAATACCTGCAAAGACACAAAAAGCGTGTGTAGACATCTATACCCGCAAAGTAGAACTAAACAAGTATAAAGAACACAAACTAAGGCTAAAACATGCATGCGGAAAAGGGAAAACTAACTAAAAGCTCTACTAAACTAGGTCGATAATTCATGTTATCACAAATCTCGGGCCGAGATATAGGCATAGTCGGGCCCGAGATTTTGGTCTCATTCTTCAGCATCTAAGAATCTCGGTCAAAACTCGCTGGGATCTCGGCCGAGATGTCGACCGAGATTTTTTTAAAAAAAAGAAAATCTCGTCCTATTTTGCTGATCTCAAAGAAGGAATTAATTTGTGATTTTGATATGATGATTATTAGCTAGAACTATTGTGGTTCCAAGGTGAATAGTGAATTGTTTATGACTTGGATTATGATGGATTAGATGGTAATTTATATTTGATTTGAATTAGCTTGAAACCCTAATGGTTGGTTGAGAATGAATCTAGGTTAGAACCTTCTAAGCTAGCAACCTGAGTTGGAATTGAGACTTTCCCGGTGATATTCCTCCTTGGATACAAAAGTAGATTGGCCATATGTAATAGAGGTGATATTCCTCCTTGAATCATTGGAACCCACTCTTCCATTAATTGATTATCTCTTGTTTGTTTGCTTTATAAAATTGTTTTCAATTGAATCTGATATTCAATTGCAAACAACCAAAAACCCCTCAAAAACATTGATCTTCTTTCCCTTATCTTTTCTCACCTATTTCTTAGTCTAAATTTACACTATTATTGATCTTAACTGCAAATTGAATGGCCTAGTCCTTGTGTTCGACCTTAGAATACTTGCTCTCATGCGTATGATCCATACATTGTGGGTTCGTTACTATTTGAGTGATTATTGCGAGTTATAAATTTAAAGCATATCGTGTTTTATGAACTTATGAATTGTTATCATTATTGATAAGGATTTGCGGGGTAATAAATTAGCGAACATTATGGACGGGACCATTGTAAGGTCTTAACCCACGACATTCGAGTTTCTAAAATTTAGGATCTTACAAAATAAGAGATCAAATTCTTGTAAATTCCTTTATTTATTGCAATATGCGCCTTTGGCCATTAATCAAGTTCGAAGATTTATCAAAACAAAAGCAACATAATAACCAAAACCCTACCAAAGCAAAAAGAACGCGCCCGGAGACAGATGCACGCGCCCCTCTTTTCACCAAAATCAACCAAAACCCTAACTCACATCGAAGCCATATTTGACGATTCTTCTCTCAAGATCGTCACTTTGTGTATAGAAATCCCTCTTAAACTATGCCTAAGGTCCAAAGGACTAGTGAATCTTGTGCTCTTTATTACGCGGTCCTCTTTGTGCTCCCTTACCCTTCAACCTTAATTCTGATGGTGTTCTTCGTCGGAGATTGCCGTTTGAGTCTTCAAGCCAAAATAGCCGTTTTAGTCCCGTTAGGGACGTGGTGGCTCATGGGCCTACCGAACCTCTGGTGAGTTGTTTGGATCTTTGATGGCTGCTTGTTTATCCAGAACGAGAACTTTGCGACTTGTGTATTGGCAGCGCCATCCGGGTTGTCTTCTCCGGTTGGATGGATCTTCTTGCTGGGGCTGTATGAAGAAATTCGAAGCATGTAAGTACTGTATTGAAATCAAAGTCCGGAACTTAAGAGTTCTCAAGGAAAAGAAAAGTGCCGAGTTTGGATCTCCCCTCCTTCGGACCGGAATAGGTTCTTGTAGCGAGGTTTGGCGTCGGCGACGGGTGATGAAGTCTTCTGTCTCCATTGTATCCCTTTGTTCGATCACAGAGCTCCTCCTCAAGATCACTTGTGAGTTTAAATGCTGCTTTTTTGGGGTTTACCCTATTTTCCTATTTTAGTATGTCCCCTCAGGGTACATATTTGAACAAGCCATAAGCCCTTGCTTATGGCCTATGAACAAATTCTAGATCCGTCTGGAATTCCAAACTATCTCTCTCTTGAGAGCTCCTACCAATTTTATACCAAAGAACTATAGAACCTTATACATAAATTATCTATTACGACTTTTTGTTTATATAATAGCCTTGATTGTGATTCTCTGTTATGCGATATGGATGAACTATTCCAATGTTGAACAAAATCCTCTGATGGTGGTTAGTTTGTTGATTCTTACGCCCATCATTTGTACTTGCAACCAATCCCATCGTATTGGATCGTCTAAGGTCTTTAGTGTCCATGTTTGTTTAAACATCACTGAAAACAATCTCCATGTCTATAAATATGCCAAAGCCAAGGTTTTTGTTCGTTGTTGGGAAGAACCATATTGGTATGAACTTGTCCTTTTTCTTCTCGAACCTGGAAATGGAATTAATCGAGAGTATGCATCATTGCAGGACCTTTAGATTGCTATGTACCCTAATTTTTACAACAGTTGTTGCCTCTTCAACCTTGACCTTAAGCTCAACTGTACTCCAAGTTTACGCTTGATCCATAAACAACTTAAAGTTTATTGGATTTGATCGGATAGTATGAAATTTGTGTTGCTCAGTTCTTCTTGGACTTTTTGGAATTTTTATGTAACTATAAATTGGGATTATTTGGATCATGGTACTGTGGCAAGGCCCTTGTGCTTTTTTGCTATGGTTCAGCTTGAACCTTGATTAAACAAGAATCTTAGAGTGAATTGGTTATATTGCATGACTAATATTACCTATTGTCCTGTGCAGGTGCTCTCTTGGCAGTTGAAGTGGACTGTGGGATGGTTTTGGTATTACCCAACCTTAAACTGTAATCCAAAGTGTACCCTGGTCACCTCCTTAAAGTACAAATGGATTATAGATGCTTGCTTTATGTTGACTGATGTTGTAACCCAATGCTTTTGGAACCTATGTAATAATCTAGATGATGAATTTCCTTTCTTTGATGATGAAGGTATGAACCTGTTTGACAGAGCAAGGAAAGTTATGTATAAGATGAATTGATGGCTTTTGAAGCTTGTTATTATCTTTTGTGATAGGAAATTTGAATGTATTAATTGTAATATGACCTGTAATGATAATGTATGGTTTGTTTGGAATTTGTGGATTCTTATGTCCGTAATAGCTAATATAAGTTATGGTATCACTTATGTTTTGTTTGGTAAGTGTTTTAACTCGGTTTCCATGAATCAAGTGAGCACAAACTTTGTGAAATATTTAGCTGTTTATGGGCTCCTGTTAGAGGTCGGGCTCGCTGTTCTTAGTTCCTTGGCGGAGAGTGATGCTTGCCATGGGGCTAGTGATGGCCTTGCTGATTATAGTATCTGCCCTTGGTCAAAGAATGGTCAAATAGAACTTAAATTTAAAATTCAAATGGTTAGGAAAATAAGTTATTGTGTGCAAAGAAAATTGTATCTAATAGTGCCCGGTACTTTTCTTGGTAGTAGAATGAATCACACTAAAATCGGTTTAAGTGAAGATCGCATATTGGAACTGTAGGGGTATGCGAAAAAAAATTTTTGACAGATCTTAAAATCACCACACAAAATGAGCTAATCGATATGTTTATGTTAGCTAAAATTAAGACCGAAACTGAACCCACTGAAAATAACTGGAGAAATGCGGGCTTTGATTCATGTCTTTTTATCCTGTCCTCGGGGCGGGCCGGGGGCCTTTGCCTGGTTTGGAAAATTTACAAACTGATAAATGAAAAAATTAAAATAACTAACTCGGAGGATCGTTTTGTCGCTTTAGAACACACAAACTTAGTTCATAAGTTTACGTGTAATGTAATACTAATTTACGCCCCTCCTATGGAGAGATCCAAAAATGAATTCTGGAACAAAATTTGTAATTGTATTAAAAATAGTAGTTATCCTTCACTACTGATGGGCGATTATAATGATCTTATATGTCCTGCAGATAAACTTGGTGGGGCCCACCCTTCCGATAATCGCTTCCAAAGATTGATTAACATTATGCAGGAATGCAACCTGATGGAAATTGCATCAAGAGGGAATGAATCTACCTGGAGAAAAAGAAAAGAAGGTGATAACAATACCTTTGAGAAATTAGATAGAGCGTTAGCGCTTTGATGTAATCAATAAGTATAATTAAATCCATGTAGCGGAACGACCAGAAAAAGAAGTGAAGTTAGTGTGGAATCATGATTTTTCTACATCAGACCATTGCATGATTTCCATTAACCTTGAAGTGGTTAGGCACAAGCTCATCAATAAACCCTTCAGATATGAATCGATGTGGAATGATAGGGAAGATTGTAAAAATGTGATCAAACAAGCATGGCGTGTTCATATCTCGGGCACTAATATGTTTAAGCTCACACAAAAATTAAACTTAGTTAAAAACAAACTCAAGGTTTGGAGTAAAGAAAAATTTGAAAATATTAATTAAACAAGTGAAAAATGTCGATAATATGATTGAAAAAATCCAAAATCAAAATTATAGAAATTATAATCAAAATAGAAATGATAAATTGGTAAGACTAAATAAGAAAAGAGAATGCTTAATAGAATACCAACAAAAATATTGGATGCAAAGAGCGAAATCTAAATCCATTGAAGAAGGGGATAAAAACTCTAGATATTTCCATAGGAAAGCAACGGGGAGAAGGAACCGTAAAGTGATTAATAAAATTAAAAAGGAAGACGGTTCAGTGGATTAACTCAGAGGAAGATATTAACAATGAATTCTACAATGATTATATGAAACGATTCAAAGCAACAATTGAAAATCAAAATCTGTGCGAACGATTCCTCCGAGTTATTACCAACGAAGTATCGGATGATTATAATGAGATGCTAACAAAACCATTTTCTAATAGCGACATTAGGAATGCTGCTTTTAGTATTGGGAGTGATAAATCCCCTGGGCCTGACGGTATGTTTGCCAGCTTCTTCCAATGTCACTGGGACATCGTTGGCCCTGCGGTCTGTAAGGCTGTGAAAAGCTTCTATCACTTTGGAAAAATACTTAAACAAATAAATCATACATTTATTACGCTTATCCCAAAAAATGATAATCCTATAACGACAAATGATTTCAGACCCATAAGCCTATGTTCAACGTCATACAAATTATAGCAAAAATCTTGGCAAAGAGGCTTAAAATTATTCTACCAAAACTTATCCATCCACTTCAAAGTGCATTTGTTCAAAAACGTGCGATTCATGACAACATTCTAATTGCCCATGAAGTCTTTTATGGCTTTAGGTTAAAGAAAGGTAAGGAGGGATACATGTCAATCAAACTTGATATGGAAAAAGCATATGATAGAATTGAATGGGTCTTCATTCTTGAGGTCCTAAATAAATTTGGATTTAACGACAAATTTGTTAATTGGATCATGGAATGTATTTCTTCTGTATCCTATTCGATCTTAATTAATGATAGACCCTCGAACCTTATTTTTCCTAGTAGAGGTATTCGTCAAGGGACCCGATCTCATCATTACTTTTTAATCTTGGTGCGGAGATTCTAGCAAGGAATATTCAATATGAAAGTAACCAAAATAAAAAGAGCATTGGATTCCATATAACAAAACAGGGTACTCATATCCCCTTCTTAGCATTTGTTGATGATATCATTATTTTCACCAAGGCATCTATCAACGCTAGCTTAAAAATTTTAGAAATATTAAATGGATACTGCCGTATATCGGGACAAAAGATTAATTTACATAAATCTGCTTTCCAAACATCAAATAATGTAGAAAATTCAACTAAAAGACAAATCCAAGGTTGCCTGGGCATCTCGGCTTCAAGCTGTTTGGAGAATTATCTAGGTTGCTCGATCATTAACGAAAAAGTTAACAAGAGTGTTTTTGATGATATAATTACCCAATCAAGACAACAACTGACGAAATGGAATGCCTCTTCTCTTTCTCAAGAAGGAATATCTACCTTGATTAAATTTAACTTAAATGTTAAACCTAACTTCATTATGCAAAGCTTTATGCTCCCAACAAGTATACATAACGAATTGGATAAAATCAATAGAGATTTTTTCTGGCATAAAGGTTCTAAGTTCCACCCCCTTGTGAGTTGGGATAAGATTTGTAGACCGATAAAATTTGGTGGAACTGGAATTAGGAAAACCGAAGAAATGAATAAAGCTCTACAGATGAAGCTACTATGGAAAATAGTTAACGAACCAGATAACATTTGGGTGAGGATTGTTAATGAAAAGTATCTTAAATGAATGGTTCCTTGGAAATACACTCCTAAAGGAAGTATGTCTTAGCAATGGAACAAACTTACGAAACTTAGACCTGAATTTGAATCTGGATTCAGATGGAATGTAGGTGATGGGGACACGGTGAATTTTTGGAAAGATTGCTGGATTATAAATAAACCTCTAATCAAGTTCTGTCTGAATAATAGTGGAATAAATTATACGATTAATGTGAAACATTTCATAAAGGAAAATAAATGGGATGTCGGCAAGATAGAGACGGAAGTCGGAAATATCCTTCCTTTGGATATTATTAAATCTATTAAAGAATATCAACTCCCTATTACATTTATTCAAGATCGGCTCTATTGGGCCCCTGCAGATGATGGAAATTTCTCTACGAAGTCGGCCTTTAATGCCATGTATATAAGAAGAGGATTTCAACCGAGCTTGAATGAATGGATTTGGAAGATGGACATTATCCCTAAAGCAAAAAACTTTCTTTGAAAATTGTTCATGAATGGACTACCAACAAAAGAAAATTTGGAAGGAAAAAAAAGTGTCGGTGCCTATGAATTGTTGTCTATGTAACCACCCTTATGAATATGTTGAACACCTATTTTTTAAATGTCAATATACTTTGGATTAGATCCTGAATGACAAAATTAAAAATGTTGTTATGTCAGCTTATCAAAATAAAACTAAAATAACGGATAGGCTTTTCTGGATCGTGGAGAACCTGTCTGATGTGGAGCTTAGGTATCTAATCCTGACCTGGTGGAATATCTGGTATGCCAGGAACCAAAAAATATTTAATAACAAGAATCCCCACAATATTGATGAATTAGTTCAAAAACATATTAAGGATTGAGAGGAGCCTAAGAAAAAACCAAAGATTTGTGAGAATAGAATGAATAGAACCCCAAGGAAAACAAAAAATATCCGGTGGGATAAACCAGAAAAGGGAACTATCAAGTTAAACTTTGATGGTTCTAAAAAAGAATCGGGCAGTGCGGCCTATGGATTCATTCTTAGAAACCATAATGCTCTGACAGTTTCTCTTGGATATGGGAGATGTGGAAACATATCAGCCCAGCATGCCGAAGCATGTGCACTGAGAGAAGGCCTTGTCAAAGCTTATGATACCGGGATCAGAAACATTGAGATTGAAGGAGATTGCCTTCTGGTTATTAACTCTGTTAACCGGATATGGAAACCTCCGTGGGAACTGGATCTCATTGTAACGCCCCAAAAATGGGAAAACGCTACAGCGCCAGGAACCCGAACAAGGATTCCCTAAGGCTAAATGAAACAAGAAAAAGGCGGAAAGAGAAACTGAAACTCATAAACAGATATCCATAAACCTGCAACATAAAGGTATAGCAACCCAAAGTAATCTCATGCACAAGATAAAATGACAATTGGTCAAATCCATAGCCAAGAACAATAACAAAGTTTGGGAATTACAGATTCCCAACCCAACTGGCATAAAACCAAGGACGAGGAATAAATCTCGAAAGACACAAGACCACTAAACATGCCCTCTCACAAGCTAACTAGACCGCCCGACCTCCATGCTCTTGAACTGATCTTGTACCTGATTATGTCAAAAACATAACCAGCCCCACCGTGGTGGGGTTAGTCTTCCAAATAGACTAAGCCGATACATAATCAATTTAATATACGAACTGCTCAAGCATAAGATCATAAATAATATCACATGAAGCTTAAAAACAAAACACGGGTATAAAAGTATGCATGCTTCACACTTGCAAATGACAACTTTAAATCAAACGATAAATAACTCCAAATTTGTAGCTTCAAATATGCTTTTACAAATCATTGTAAAAATGCTTTAGATATGCATATGCCAATATCAAATCCATATGTAGTATACTCAAACCTGTCACCTCAAATGATATGTAATAAACATAATGAAATCATGCTTCAAATGCGCTTAAGACATTGTCCACAAAAAACATATCCAAATCCAAAACTGTCGACTCGAAAGACTCGAAAGACATTTATAAACCATGGTAAAACATGCTCACATAAGCATAAGATAATATCATATCAAAACGGTAGTAATAACCAAATCCGTATCTAGTTACATTTATAACACATGCTCAAAGTCATTTCAAGACGTATACAGATCATGCTCAAAGTCGTATCATATGACGGATATAAATCATTGTTAAAGTCGTGTGTTATGACGTATATAAATCATGCTCAAAGTCATATCATATGACATGTATATATATTGCTCAAAGTCTTTTCATACAACACATATAAATCATGCACAAGTCACCTCAAATGACATATATAAATACCATACGAAAACATACTCGAGTATTCTTTATTTCAAAAATTGTACTTCAAATACAATTTGATGTTAGTGTTTAAAACATGTCCAAGTACGTATTGAACACGAAGGTACCTCCTTTCCCGATATGGGTTGGGGTTTCGGAATTCACGGATCAGATGACTCCTTGCCCAACAAACGCATAATCAAGCGCAAACCTCGGCCCGCACAAACCACTCACTCCGGGTGAAAATGGCCCGCCTTAACTCGAGGTGCGTAAAAACAATTGCTCAAAACAAATCATATTGGCCGGTGCCACTTCCTCGCCCGCACAAACCATGACCATAGGTAACATGGCCCGCGTAATTCGAGGGTTTGAAATCAATGTCCTCAAATGCATAATATTGGCAAATTTGCCGCTCAAGCTCAACCAAATCAAATCAATGCTTCCAAATCAACACTTGCAAACTTCTTTAAAATACCATGAATGAGTTAGCTCACAAATGCAATGCAACTATGCAATAAACAACATTGGACAAAATCCCGCTCAAGTCAAAGACACTTTCATAATTAACGATAACTCATGCTTTCAATATCAACAATAATTCATGCTTTTAAACATCATCAAATCAATTCATGCTTTTAAACAACATCAAAATACGGTTCATCAAATGCTTATTTCATAAATAGCAAATCAACATGTGGAAACCTCAAAATCATCATGCAAACATATAAATGATATTTAGCTTAAATCATGCTCATATAAACGCCCACAAGTACTTGCCTTAGAAAAGCTTACTCAAACGTCACACAAATTACCCACAAGCACCAAACTCGACAATCTCACAATCAACCTAAAACAATTAAAAGTTCCACAAATCAAAGCATGCACAAAACCGGATAATCAAACTCAAATCATCGCTCGGAAAGGTACAAGTCGAGTTACCGAAATCTCAACTCGAGTGGGTAGTAGGCAAAATGCTAGGTTTCGGAAATTCCTTTCGATTCACAACAAAATCATCAACCTAAACAAATCAAATACCATATTTCAAACTCAATTCATCCAATTAAAATCATAACTCAACAATTTAGCCAAAACTAGAAATTAGGTTATAAAATACCCAATTTCACAAAATCGGTAAAGGAGGATGAGGAGGTGAAGAGTGGTGGCTGGCTAAGGGACACCAAGGTCCGGCGAGCTGCAGCGGTGGAGATGGTGGCCGGAACTTGGCACAGCGGCGGCTGGAGCTGAGCACGGCGGACTACAGCTGCTACACCGGCGGCGCGCGCGTAGAGAGGGGACGACAGCTTGGCGGCGGCAGCAGGTGCGTCTCACGGCGGTGGCGGCACGGTTCCGGCGAGCAGGTGGCCTGAGAGGAGGGCCTGCTTCCTTCTCTCTTGTTCCAACGTGAAAGAGTGCAAGAGAAGAGCTGAAAGTGTCGATAGAGAGGAAAGAGGGAGGAAAGGGCAAGGAGAGAGAAAAGGGAAGAGAGAGAAAAGGATAAGGGTGAGGGTTTAATATTTTTTTTTAAACGAGACCAAAATAACCCGTAAACAACTCGTAAACAGTTTATAAAACCCGTAAAAAAAATTCGGACTCGCAACAAAAATATTATACGGAAAATATAAACACACAATCACCCAAGCTATATAAATATAAAATATAATACGAGAAAATTTTAAAACGCACCATAAAACTAGGGGCGTTTCACTCATTCTGTCTGATATTTCTTCTGTTGGGTTTTTGTCAGGTGAAGATCAGACACGTCTTTAGAGAAGTTAATGGTGTTGCTGACAAACTTGTGGTGTTGGGACACGATTGCCTTCGGCCTTCTTGCTCGTCTACTGGCCCGGTCGAGGAGCTCATCCGTAAGGATGCACTAGGGAAGAGAATCTCGAGGAGATAATTTTCCCTAATTTCTTACCCTATAGTATCAAAAAAAAAGTTCAAAGATTTATCAATTTAAGTTTCTGAAAACGTGACTAAATCCAATTTCCTTGGAGTTTGGATTTGGGAATTTCTATCTGATATTTGGTTAGTTGTTGAAAGGCTTTTGTTTTATAAACATGTGCTATAAAGAAGACTAGTTTAGTGTATGTATCTTGTGCGAGTTTCATTGAAATAAAAAAGTATATTATTTTTATGTTAAAAAAATCTAAAAAATGAATTATGTAAATTATTATTATTTTTTTTAAAAAGTCATTATAATTTAATTAGGTAAAATTTGATATATAGTTATCTTAAATTATGAGTGCATTTTTCTTAATATTTAGGTAATTTAAAAAAATATGAGATAAATTGTGAGTGATTTTTTAAAAGACAAGTACAAACTAATTAGGTAAATAACCCACTTAACGAATAATAATTATACTTAAACTTAGCAAAAAGCCTAAAATTGTATTATTTGTTTAATCTTTAAGTCCAAAAATTAAGGAAATGACTTGATAACCGATTTGGGATAGAAACTTACATTAAAATATGGCCAAATGGAAAAAAAGTCGGCGATAACAAACAATTTTAAAATAAGTATGACAAGAAAAAGAAAAGAAAAATATTAATTGGTGAATTTACTAAATATTAGTATGTCAACGGTGCACAAAATTGTAGGTCAATGAACACATAAACAACACACATTAGGTCACCATCCAAAAACGTTAAGTCAATTACTCACAAACGTTAGGTTAACGACCCACATAACATATATTAATGCGATATAAATATTAATTACACTTAAACTTAACAAAAGGGCCAAAAAAATATACAATTTTTAAAAATTTTGAATCATCTACTATTTATACAAGTTTGTCAAATGGGATAGCAAAATATTAAGAAATATCGTTCAAGAAATAAAACTCACAGTTACGTAAAAGATAATATATTTTCTTATGGAAAAATAATTATTTTATTTTTTAAAACAAAATAAAATTTAAACTAAACCGAGGATTTGTTTTAACTAAAACATTGTTACAAATTCATTAAGTAATTTTTAAAATTGTTTTTATGGTGTGAATTTTAAGAGCTCCATTACGAAATATTGTTCCATAACGCATCACGTTAACGTTAATGTATACTGCTTTTAGTAGTTCATATTGATATAGATTAGGGTTTTGTGGGTTTGGATTGCATAACGTGTTCTACAATGTGTTGCTGCCTTCTGGAAGGGCCATAAGGGTCCAACGTCCTTTGTTATATAAACATTTACAACTTTATCTACATGCAAAAAATTGAATTTCGAAAATTTGTCCGGTTAAAATTTTAAAATTCGTCAAAAGTGATACGTATAGGTTGTAACACAATCTTCGATTAATCGAGCTCATATACTTTTTAAAGTAGACTACACGATGTGCATCCTCAAAGTAATATACAATTTTAATTTTTAAAATTATCTAACTATGCCATACATCCCTCTATTTAAAAAGCTAATAAATTATACAATACGTACAACCGAAGATTGGGCAACATAACCTTACAAATGAATATCCGCCATTTGATCTTCAAATTACTTTTTATGAATATCTACCATTTAATCTTCAAATTACTATTTATCAAGAGAATCTCTATATTATTTTTTATAGAAACAATTAAAGTTATAATTATTTTGTTTGCTTCTTAAAATTTATTTTAACCAAATTTCACCGTACCTAATTTACAAAAATATCTTATCAAACTTTTCCTACAATCTTGATCCAATTAATTTAAAAAATTCAAAATAATCCGAATTCTTAGCTTCTAAAAGAAGTTTTAGTTTTTCTTTTAGATATTCCCTAAAATTTTGTCAATTTAATTGTATAAATACGTGTACATAACACACCAATAAAACTCACATATATTTCGACCATCCTCCCTTTTGAATGTAATTTTTTTTGATAAGATCCCTTTTGAATGTAATAACAAAGAGTTAAAGATAACAAAATGCATGGTCAAATTACTTTCCGTTGGCCGGTGTAGCATTTCAAATTGTTTATAATTAACAATATGTATTATTGAAGGAAGAAATTTGGTTGCTTTATGTAAGTAATATTTATTTTAGTAATACTACTTTTATGATATTATTATTTTTTATTTCAAATAAAACTAAATTCATTTATCGGCAAAACATTAACGGTAAACTTGCTTATCAGTTTATGTTTTCATTAAAATAAAATATACCGTCGATTGAATTTGAAAGTTTTAACCGAGTTATAAAATTTCATCTAATGACAATATAGTTAATTTTACACTTGCATATTCATAATCGATAAGAGCACCATTTAAAACATTTTCTTAAGAACACCCGTAAAGGACACCGATATAAACTAGAACAAAAAAACTTATTCTTATATTTGTTTTTTATATTTATGTTAGACTAGATGTATTCACTAATCCTCCCGAGCCGAGGTTATAGTGAATTTTTTTGTTCTACGTATGGGGTCGGGCTATCCTGATGATTACAACTTTACCCAACTTTTTATTAATAGAAGCACGCTGAGATGTCTCCATGACCACCAACACTCTTTCAACCAAAATGTTATTAAGTAAAATTAAAATTAGATGTTAATAATCCATACGAAAAATAAGCAGAATTAATTTTGACAAATATCCGTGCAAGACACGGATTGTGCTATTGTGTAAATAATTAAGACAGTAGCAATTAAGAAGATCTCAGATTCAATTCTCACTTTGCTTCCTTCGGTTTCATTTGCATAGTTGTGGCAACAACAGTTAGTTTCATTTGAGTTACAGACAGAAAGAATCAAAACAAAAAAAGACGCAAGAAAAATTCTCATTCTCTCCGTCTTTGTTACGTATATATAATGTATAGTCACTTTGGGACTCTGGCACAGAAACGTACACTTGTAACTTTAGAATAACTACCGAAGGAAAAGTAGTATGACTGTGATCATATATACGATATATAATGATGAAATGTTGACTATAAAGTGTATATGTGACTTTATTTTTACTGACTTCCTTGAATCGTATATATGCGTCTATATATTCTATCTCTTTTAATTTTGGCTGTGATGAGGGTCATGCCAGAAGTTGGAGTACTTCATCCATTCTGCTTCTTGTGGGGTTGGGATTGATGACTCCTGCATAAACACACATGGAGATTAATCGTAAGAACATGCCAAAAGAAATTAGGGTTTCAATTTGTACTACTGAATTATTGGAAATTATGTAGAAGCTGCCTATTTTTGTCATCTATACATGACATGTTAAGACTTTTTTAAAAAACAAAATCTATTAAGAATGATTTTGATTCCGGTAAATAGACTCTTTCTGCCAAAGAGGCGAGAAGGTACGTGGTTCGTTGTTCTTATACTACAGGTTCATTCTTTCTTACTCCTCTCTTTCTTAATACTTGTTATTTGAAATATAAAATATTAGTTCATAATATTTGACCTTATAAGTTTTATTAATACTCAAATTTTCTATAATTTTAATTTTAAGTACCTTTTCATTTATTGTCTGCATTTTCAAAGTACTATTTCATATCTTCCTATACAACTCTCTACATTCTACTATCGTTTTTCTACGGTTTTAAAATTATTATGCATTATTAAATATTATAACTTTTACTTTTAAATTTCTTAATATGTGTGTTCTTTTATCCTCAAGACATCTACTGAGAATCGGAGAGAGCAATCACATTAGTCGTTTATTTTTTGGTGAGAACTAGTCGTTTATATATGCCTGAAGGCAAGTGTTAATTTTTTTAATTATAACATAAATATATAAGAGCTCATTTTTTTAAGGAGAAGTGATTGACATTTCTCTATAAACCTGTTCATATTGTAAATTTTTTATACACAAATTTAAGCAATTTTAAGTTGATGCACTTTTTTATTTGAATATATTTTCACTTTTTTATTTGCATAAAATTTAACACAAAATCTACTTTTTACAAAAACGTTTTTTAAAATTTTTTATTAGATTTTTTTATTCATACAAAAACCAAAACTCCACCAACAAACTAACCAAAAATCTAAACTTATTCAAAACAACTTAAACTACCTAAAAATCTTTATTTCATTGATTAGATCGACCCTATGTTCCATTGAATAAACAAGAAAAGCAATACAGTACAACTTAGGTTTCTCATTCTAAGATTTTACAGAAAGATTGAAATGATAGAAAATTTCAAGCATTTCAATACATATAGATGATTTTATTGATTGAAATGCTTGATATTTCCTAACTATTTTCAGCAAAGATATATACATAAGTAATATAACACTAAATAAACTAGATTTGATCTTGATATGCAGTCTAGCAGTAGATATACATGTTAATGGATCGGATAGAGACTAAAGGGTCATTTGATTCATCATTCGGAATAAAAATGAAATGATAAGATTAAGAAAAGGGTAATGAAATTATAATATTCAAGATTCAAATATATACTTTGCTATATTAGAAAAGTTTTAATTTAGGTTAATTCTGTTTTTCTAGTCTCGATCATTATCTTTCAATTTTTATTTCTCAGGATCGACCAAATGATCATAGAAAAACAGTGGGAATGACAGTGTACTTGCAATACTTAGGGGGTCCTAGGGGCCTGTTTATAACACTCTCTTATCTTAACATTAATGAATTATTGACATTATTCATGGAGACACAAAAAACAACAAATTTCCTAACTGTTACAGTCATGTGTTTCGATGATTCCTGTCACCAGTTATGTATCTTCTCTAACAACATAAAATCAAAAGAAACAACTAAAGATGAAAAGGAAAAAGAAAAAGTAGGGTTTTGGTTTATTTGAGATCTCTTTGATGTTCTACATTACAAAAATCAGGGCAAAGTCATTCATATAAATCTTTTACTCACTTTAATATCTTTTCTTTAATATGATTGGTCGGGTTCATGTGAAACATGGCCTACAAAATCATCATAGATTTCTGGGGAGAAAAAAGGTTAACCTGTAATTAAATAACAGTAAAGAAATGAAAAAACTAACCTCTTTAAGATCAGTAGATGATGAAGAAGTGTAACCCATTATGATTTCCTCCAACCCAGATGTAGACCTTCCTCTAATTTTATGATGTTGTGTTTCTTGTTGCTGTTAAATAAAATAAAATAAAATATCACCGGCCATTATGATTTAACATCATAATGCGTTGACTGAATTCTTTTAAATTTAAGTACCTGAAGGTGAAAATCGTCAGTTTGGTTGGTTGTTGGGAGATGAAAGGAGGCATGATCATCAAGAATGATGGACGCGTGGTGCAGCTGCGGTGGTGCCATTATCTGTGAGATTGGGTTTGTTGGTCTGCTTATGTGGAATGCCATCGTGGACATTTGTTGATGATTTGGCTGCTGCTCTTGCTGATGTGGCATTATATCACATGTGGCTGCTGACATAGACAACATCGATGGAATACAAGCTGTACCCGATACTTCTACTCCTAGCTTCATCATCAAACCCAAATCAGTCAGCAATCGACATATAAAAATCTATTATAACATACTAAAATAAACTGCACTCTATTAATGCGTATTGTCACCTTAGTTTTTTTTCAATTCTACAAAATATTTACGAATTTGTCGTTTTTTTCTAATATAGAAAATTTTCATTAAATAATAAACAATTTACCACATCCGTTTTACTTATATTTAATTAAAACAAAATTATTTATCTTCTACGAAAAAAAATATATTTATATCTTAATAATTAGTAATTGTTAGAAAATGAATTCTGATTTTTTTTTTTCATAAAATGAATAGTATTATCTTAATAACGGATAAACGTAGATATGACACACAAAGATTTAAAACAAATGAAAACGGTTAAAATAAAAGAAATCTCAAGAAAATGGGTAAGATACTTTTATTTAGTTATCAAAACAAATATGATTTTTGAATGTGTCGATGGGAATCATTTTATTTTCAGGAATGGTTACGAGAGAATCCAAACGAAACCTTATTGTATATGATATTGTCATGCAAATCCAATCGAGGCTACATGTTTAAAACTATAAATGAGAGAAGAAAATGTACGTACGTCATTAAACCCTTTACTGAAGGGAACAAAAGCAATAGAATCGCCTTTGAAATGCTGCTGAATCTCCAAGGCAGTAGCATCCATTGCGCCGCCTTCTTTGGGCACCGCGTTGGCGGATGTGGAGGCGGTACTCTTCTCCGACCAGCTACACTGACGTGGCTGAGTCTGGTAAAATATCTTTGAAACCACAAGCTCCCCTTCTTTCTCCTCCTCATGCTGACCCAAATGATACTGATGCATTACCCAATTAGTTTTTTCGGGTTTCCGATTCTTCCCAAAGTTTGTGTACAACACCAAGATCTTCTTGCAACCCTTTTGCCTCCCGTTCACCATAACGGGTCGGGTCTTACCCGTTTTATGCCAACGAGTCTCCCCAGACCCGCCTTGTAGGTCACATTCATTTTGGATCTTTCGCCTCTTCCGGGTACCCGTTGTGTATGCCTTTGATGGCCTGTGGAAGAAGTGCCTGCTTAGCCCATCTCTTGTCACTCCTAAATTTTTCACAAAAATATAAAAATAAAATTAGATATATATTTTTTATTAGGTGAACCAACTTAATCCATTTCCTCCCTAGAAGGAGACTTGTCTCAAAGTCACAACAAACAATTGAAACTGTAAATTATTTAGTATCAAATGGAAACAAATTGGGTATGGAGATGAACAAATAAAAACAACAATTTAGTAAAGAAAATGACAATTATCTGTAGTTTGACAAATACCAGGAAGCTTCTCAGGATGTGTATAGCAAATCCCATCTTCACCATCAATGGTAGGGATGAATTCATCAATCAAAGGATGAGCTTTATTACTATTATTGCTTCCTCCTCCTTTTGCTTCAAGATGTTCCATCAATTCTTGATCCGTTGGATCAAATTTTACACCAGACGGTAGACCTACCCAATCCTTGCAAAAAAAATAAAATAATAATAAAATAAAAAAAAGATTCAAACCCTCAAATTTACAACAAAGGGCTAAGTACAAAATTAAAGTTAAAAGGAAAGTACAATATATAGTACCCGGTTGGACAGCCTTTGGCCACAACGAGGGCAATGTGTTGATTCACAGTGCTGGTGTTCTTCAAGTTTCGCGTCGATCAAATCGCTCGTAGTGGTGGTGGATATGGATACTAAATAGCTCTTATTAGTATCCATTACTAGATGTTTGAGTATAAAAAATTAGGTCAAGTATTTCTCCTTTGGACGTAAAATAACATATTATCACTTTTTGATTTTTCTTCTTCTGTTTAGAGGAACAGTGTCTTCTGGGTTTATCAAGAGACAAATCTTGCTGCAAGAAAAAGGGAAAGAAACTAAATTCAAGTGACAAAATCATGGCATATATATGATTAACTTAAAAGAAATACAAAATTTAGATGAGAAGGAAATTCAACATGCTTTAGACGTAACAAGCAAAACAAGAACATCTACTGTGAGATTCACTGTACAAAGATGATTTTGGGGAGAACAAGAAATTAAGAAAATTTTTATCAAGAATCAATTAATTAATTAATAAAATAAATAACATTTAGGTCAATTACAAAAGAAGATGAACAACACAAAGATATAAACTTCTTGATCTGAATATAAACTAGTAGAGAAGATATATACCCAAATGAGGAATTCGCCAGGAAAGATGAATGGGTTTGTGCTTAGAAATCTGTAACCACAGAGGAGAGAAGAAGGCTCTGAAGAGGCATGAGTGTGTGTGAGAGAGAAAAAAGAGTAATAATAAAGAAATAACAATACAAGTGTGGTAGAGAAGAAAATGAAAAGGATAAATTACAAAAACACACCTCAAAGTTTGTATCTTTTAAGAAAATTACTCTTCATAATTATTATTTTAGGAAAATTACACTCTTATCCAAGATTTCCTAAACGACTCGAAAAACAAATGCTAGATGAAAAAATGGTTGTTTGCATTTTTATCGAAATGAAATTCGACATTGGACGTGATAGGTTATTCAAATTTTTAAATAAAAGATATTAAGTATATTTTGGGTTATAATGAAATTAGGGTGGTTTATTGAAAGATATATCATTAAAGAATGGTTTTATGTAATTTAGTCAAATGAAAACACAAAATATTAATTAAAGGGTTATAAGAAAAAGAATCCAGAATTTGGTCTCTCTGCTTTAACTGAAGCCAGTAAGATAAAGGGAAAAAAGAAAGAAAGGAGTGTACCACAAATATACCTAAGGATAACCATCACCTTTGCTTGCTGAATATAAGCTCTTTGGCAACAACCCAGCAGCAGGTCTTTTGGCGGTTTACGCAAATGAGATTTTTTTATTATTATTTTCAGTTTATTGGAAAAATATCTGTGATTTATTTGGAGGAGAAAATAAAATGGTAAAAAATTGAACAAGGCAATTTGGAGATATAATAAAGAAACAGTAAATGATTTGGGAGGAGTTCAGTTTGGTTGGCTTTATGCAGCAGTTAAAAGAGTGAAGATTGTGGTCTGAGAAGAGAGAAAGAGATGTGAAGTAAAAGGAGTGTGTGAAAATGATGATTCTTTGGGCATGAATGTGTGCTTGCTTGACATTCAAGGAATAGGAGCAGGCTACTCTTCTTGGTGGACCACCATCTCATCTACTACAATACTCATTCCTATTTTCTTTTTAAATGCAAATACCAAAGTACTCTCCTCCTCTCTTTAGAGTTATTAAGGTTTCGGGATTGTTAATCGGTTAGACAGGAGAAGACGACACGCTAATATTGCGAGTGTGTCTACGGGGCGCGGTACGAATGCGTCTGTCGGTCGCAATGCTACTACGACTTCGTCCGGACCTCCTTCTTTGGAAATAAAACTAGTTGTTTGATTCAAACGTCATATAATATAGTTGTTGGAGGATCTATTATATAAATATACGTCAAATCAAATCACTATTCAAATCTTAAATCCAAAAAACCTTGAAAATATGTCAACATTTTTCAAAGAGGGCGAAATTGAATCCGATGGTGAAAACATTAATTTTTGTTTTAATGGAAAGAAATATAGCGATCCGGATGAGCTTGTTACGCATATTTAAGTAAGTTTACAATTTCATTTAATGGGATTGTAATTTCCCTTCTTTTTTTGTCATTCTAGTTTTAGACATGTTATAATAGATAATCGAAATAATATAATTCATATGTTATTTCATTTTAATTAGTTTTAGAAATGTTAAAATAGAGAACGAAATTTAAATTAATACTTTCTTTCGTTTTTATTAGTTTTAGACATGTTAGAATAGAGAACCGAAATTTTAGACTTAATACTTTATTATTTTATTTCGTGTTTATTTTTTTAGACAAATTAGAATAGAGAACCGGAATTTTAGAATTAATACTTTATTTCGTTTTTATTAGGATCTTATGGAATATTCTCATGCTATTGGTATTTCATGGATATTTTTTGGATAGAGATAATTTAGTGGATTGGGCTTGGTGTGTGGCGTACTCAATGAATATGGTGTTGGTCATAAACAAATCATGGTTGGATAGACTAGGGTTCCTAACTTTCATTCGGAAGACACGGAGCACCTAGAAAGGAGACAGACGTTGGTCCAGATCATGTGTCAAGTACTAGCCGGAAAAATAAGTCGAAAAAGTGTATGTGCAAGTTTGAATTTGAGGGGAAACAAGTTGAAGAATAAAAATGCACATTGAGGGTTGTATGTGGAGACCATAACTACCTAATTCCCTCGGTGTTAAGGCTCATGCATATGCCGGACGTTTGACTCCAACACAACATCGAAAGGTGGAGCGTGAAGTGGGGTCGGGTTTGAAATCAAGACATATTTTGAAATCCATGCAGTTAGACGACCTTGAAAATTTCACAAACATTCGGCAAGTTTACAATTACCGGTTTTAAGATGAAAATGGAACAAGATGAATGAATAGGGTCATTTCAACAAGCACTTCATCAGTTGAAGGAACATTGACACCATGTGAGTGCAAGGAGATGTCCGAACTCCGATGAGGTAGTTAATTTCTCTATCTCTCATCCCAATTCTAGGAATTTGTAGGTATGAGTCCGCGCACAAGTTATTGAAACATACAATAGCTTCAATTGTTGGAGGATTCTAGTTGGTGGGGAGAACATACATTTGAGGGTAACAGATCAAATAAAAAAAATACAAGCTTCGTTAGAGATGTCACGAGAGAGGATTTCCCGGGATGTGTGTATATCGATATTTGACTTGCTTCGAGACTACGTCACCAATGTTGTATTTCGGGATAGTTATTAGAGGGAGGTTCAGTGAGTGCCATGGGTGCATGGCTTATCACAACCATTCGGGCTCGGAGACCTATAAGATTGAATCAATACACCCATTTTGGAAGCAAGTTCGTTGGATTACAAATCATTTTCCTATTGATGACATTGTTGATGATGTGTTAGGCAACAATTATTGCGGATATACATTGTTTTTGGTTTTGGGATTTTTAGATGAAGATTGATTATGGAAAACCCTAAATTTTGGCAACCTGAGGTGTCACAGGCTAGGACCTCACAATGGGTTCCGATCCTAGTTTGACAATAATTTCACTAGATCTTACAACAAGACACAAATGTAAATAATACAAATGAAAACGTATTACAAAAGAAAGTAGTGAATGCATGACATGAGACAACTTTATACAAAAACTACTAACATCCTAATTAACATGTTGAGGTGTGATAACTTAAGACTCTTGACTTATGATTCTTGAGTATAAGTTTTATGTATATTTACTTGGCATTGCATTCTTACTTGTTGACTTTCATTCTCATTACTTTGAATTATGTCTATATGTCTTGCCATGGCAAATAATGAAAAGTGATCTAAGATATTGAAGCATGCTCCGAAAACTTTTTGCTGTTTTCTTTAAAATTTTGTTTTCCTTTTTCTTTACCTACTTTGCATTTGGTTCTTACTTGGGGACAAGTAAAAGTTAAGTATGAGGTATTTTGATATAATGTTTTTATGCTATCTTCTTAGTTGTGTTTTAATGTGTTTTTCCTTAGTTTTTGCATGGGATAAATACATCAAAGAATGTCTACTCACTTTGCGTTTTGTGTCTTAGCTGTTTTACGTCCAAATTGGAGCTACAAGGAGGAAAAAACCATCAAGTCTAAGGAGCCCTCACATCATCAAGGAAGCAAAAAAGAAGCCTTGGAGCATGGAGCAAAAAGAGGCCAAGAATCAACAAAGAAGATGAAAACCTCACCAAAGGAGAAGCTAAGTTACTAGGTCGAGTGACATTCCACTCGGACAAAGAAGAAGTTCTCACTCGCAAGAAGAGCAACAAGGCACTTGGATCAAGTGTACAAAGCTCTCTAAGCAAGACTGGTTTTCGGAAACTACAATCGAGTAAAATCCACTAGGGAGAAGAAGAAAATTTATCTACTCGATCGGGTGAGAATACTCTATCCAAAATCTAGCATTTACTCGATGGAATAAGATAATTTGTGCTCCACTCGATCGATAAAATATACACATGGATCGAGTACAACGGGACTCGGACAAAGAATAAATTCTTTTGAGGTGGCAAGTCACTCGATCGTGAGAGTTGGGCAACATGTATCGAGTAAAATGAAAAACCCGGACGAAGAAGAAACCGTTTTTGTCAGTCATTTGCATGAAGGTTGTTAAAGATTCCAAATGCTTTTTGGATGAGGGGCCACATGATTTAGGCCTATATTAGGAGGCAAGGCTGCCTTTTAATAGATATCATACTTTGGGTGGTGATCAAGTAACAAACAATTCAATTTCTCTCTCTATTCTCTTAGTTTCAGAAGGATTTTGAAGATGTTTTTGGTGCATGTTCTTGAGGAAAATCAATCCAAAAGCTGTTTTTGATCCATTTCGAATAATCTTTTCATTATAACTTTGGATTGGTAAGTCTAATTCCGTCGATTCTATTTTTCTACATTCCTTATTTGATTTCTAGTTTCATATCATGGCATTTGTTTCTAGAATTATGATGTTTGAATTTACGATCATGAGTGAGTAGTCTTATATTACGATTTGGGGTGAAAACTCCAAATCTAAGTTATGTCCTTGTGAACTGATGTTGTTCTATTGGAATAATTGAGTATCAATGCATGTTTAGTGAGAATGTAGGAGATACTTAATCCGCTTGGCATGTTTGATCAATGTTTGAATATTTTTTGAATGCTGGATGCTAGATCTTGATCTTGATTGTTTCTCTTATGTACATTATATGTTTTCAAGCATGATATCACATGATGTTTGAATATTTTTTGAATCTAGATGAGACTTACAAGTAATTCTATTAATGATGATGATTGTTTAAGATGACTATCATGCTAAAGTATGCCTTGCTAGGGCCTTATTGGATCGCTTAAATTCTTGTAATGTGTTTATCCATGATAAACTAGGTTAAGTTGTGTGAGCAAATAGAAAACATCATGTGATATTTACATGATATAATCGAGAGCTTAGTAGTGACTTAAAGTTGTCTATCAACACTTAAATAGAAAACACCATGTGCATTTGTTGGTAGATGGCTCATACTTAGATATTCACATGCCTATTCATGTTGCATTAGTTTAGTAGCATTAACTTGTTACTTGAGCATTAAGTTTTCATTCTCATGTATGACACAACATAATTTTCATTTGGATTAGCAAGAATTTGACGGAATTATCCCCAAAATCCTAATTGTTTCCAAACCTTGATACTTGTTTACTTGCTAGTTTGTGTTATTTTTTCACTCGATAGAAGGGTACATGACGTGCCCCAAGTGTAAGTGTGAAATGCAAGAATAAGATGTGTAAATAAGCATGCAAACACTCTAGAGGATAATGATATAAAACCCAAGTGCATGGCCGTGTCAATGTAAATGTATGACATGCATGTCAAGGTCATATCCAAAGGACCATATCATCTCTATCATGTTCTAAGAAGGCACCTAAACAAATACAACTGCACAAAAGAAAGGGAAAAGGGATCAAGTGATCATACAAAATTCAGGGGAAGCAATCAACACATGTCGAGTAACTGGCAATCTTATGTCGAGTGAGTCAGTACATATGGATCGAGTAAGTAAACAAGATAATCAACGTGGAGCGAGTAACTGATAAGTGAAATCACAAACTCAAATTCAAGTATGGGTAAACAATTAGGGGTTGAAACTTGTTCCTCCAAATACTTGCTAAGCCACATGAGGTAGATGTTATGCCAATCTATGATATGATAACTTAGATGATCAAGTAAACAAGTGAATTCTACTAAAATTATGTTGACATCTAAGACATGTGATAGTCTAAGCATGAGTCATCCAATCAACAAATGTCACATGGTGTTTGCTATTCAAATGTTGAAAGGCAACTATAAGTCACTATTAAGCTCTAAATCAACACATACAAGCATCACATGGCATTTGCTATTTGAAAGGATGAATCAACTTAGTTTAGCATGGATTAACATATAACAAGCATGAAAGTCATCATTTCGGCCCTATCTACACATACTCTAGCATGTTAGGCATCTAAAACAATCATTACTATCAGTGGAATTGCTTATCGGTTTCATCAATGATAGCCGGCCATATGAAAACATAGAAGCATGCTTGAAACTAAACAATGTGCATAAAGAGGAACAATCTAGATAGACATCTTGCATCTGACATTTATATTAGAACAATCATGGTTTAATTATTCAAAATGGCAAAGTCTCTCCTATATGCTCACTAACATGCATTGATACTCATTTATTTCAAACCCTAATATAAGAACTACTCACACATGATCATGAAACCAACTATATCAAATCTATAAATCATTTCCATGTATGAAAGAAGACAAGAAATGATGAATATAGGTGAAAGAATCGAGTGAATTGGAGTTACCAAACAAAAGTTATGACGATAACAAGGTTGCAAATAGATCAAACTTCACTTCTTTGATTTAATTCACCAAGAACACCAAGAACACTTTGAATTTCGTCCAAAACTAAAGAGAGAGAGTTTATTGTGATATACACCTAAAGTGTGTGAGAAATTCAGATCTAAACCAACTAAACCCTTATATAGGCTTCTACACGTGCCAACTCATCAAAAGGAATCTATTCTAACTAGGCCGTTAGACTTTCTTCTTTTCTGAGTTTTTCATTTCACTCGATCGACGTTGAAAATCCACTCGATTGAGTATCATGGAGGTTTTGCATGTCTTCTTCTTCTTCTTCTTCTTCTTCTTCCAATATTTCCATTCTACTCGATCTATGTGGAAAATAAGTCGGTCAGGTGATCATTCATCTTCGTTCGAGTGGGTTGTCAAACTCGAAGGACACTTGGGCTTTGTCGTCCAAATTTTCCACTTTTCTCGATTGAAGTTGAAAGCAAGGCGGTTGACTGATCTTTCTTCCTCTTCCGAGTGGAATGGTAAACTCGATTGACATATCTGACATTGTCATGACAAGTTCTTGGCTCACGTCCACGTTGATCGAGTGGCAAGTGTTCTTCTATCGAGTGATTCTTCACTCGATCAGTTGGTTAGAGTTCGATCCTGCATGGAGAGCCTAAGTCTTCTAGATTGAATGCTTATTCTTCTTTGTGCGAGTAAGAAGGCTTCTTCTATTGAGTGAGCACTTCACTCGATCCATAGACTTGTAATCTCCTTGATGACTCTTGGACTCTTCTTTCTTGAACTTTGGCTTTTCTTCATTGTATGCTCGGGGGATTTCTTCTTGCTTTCCATGTGATGATGAGGTGAAGTGAGCTTCCTTTAGCCTTGATGAATTTCATCTCTTTACAATCCAATTTGGACCTAAAACACCTAAACACAAGAGACAAAGTAGAGTTGAATTGACATTCTTTGATGTACTTAAGCACTTGCTAAGATGCAAGTGTAAGAGCCTTAGTTTTGGGAGCTAGTTTTGGTGTTAGCCGCCCCCGCGGGTCTGTGAGGCCGCCCCTGCGGCTCCCCTGTTACTCCGCCCCTGCGGTTTCCGGCGGCTGCAGCCGGTTTTGTTGACCCTTTGACCCGTGCTTTACCTTACCTTACCTCCTTCGTTCCACCTTGCTGAGCAAGGGTTTCTTCACATTTCCAATCCAGTTTCACGTCCTTCTTGCTTCTTCTTCTTCTCCTTGAGCTTGAGTTGGTTTTTCCCTTGAGTTGGTAGAGTTGTGTGTGTGGTGGTGTGGCTGTTGATGCTGGTTGTGGTTGCTGAGCTTGTGAAGCCAGCAGAGGGTGCTTATGCCTTTGCCTGCCTAGACCTTCTGCAGTGGTAAGCTTCTTCCTCCTTGCTTCTTCCTCCTTTCTTCTTCCTTGCTCTTCCTTCCTTAGCTTAAGAATAGATGTATTGAACATAGGGTGATGTTGATATGTGTATGTTTATGCTTGTGTATGAATCTGGAAGAGAGTGGAAGTGTTTGATCACGGGAAGAGCTAAAGAGAAGCCGCGAGGTTTCATTCTGCGTTGTCGCCGCCCCGCGGCCGAGAGTCACCGCCCCCGCGGTTACCGTGTCACAACGCCTTCGTCGTGCCAGCGGCGTGCATGCGCTTGCCAACGTTCCTTGTCACCGCCCCTACGGATTGTACATGCCGCGCCTGCGGGTGATCTCCTCCGCCCCTGCGTCCTTAGTTCACGCAGGTGCGTCTTGTCCCGGGACTACCTATAGTTAGGTAGTTCCTTTCCTTTCTAGTATGAGGAACTTAGTACCATGCTAGCATTCGGATGTTGACGAGTATGATATGGAATTGCCGGTTAGGGCTTTGAGGTTTACGAGTTGGATATGATCCCTTATGGATCCCTTGGGTCTAGGTGTGACCCTTTGTGTGATAGGAGTTTGATATATATGTATGCCTTGTATAGGCCGTGTTATCCTCCAGTTTTGAGTGGACTGAGTTGAGGTTGATCTAGTGAGAGGACTACAAGGTTGAGGTAAGTCCGTGGGACTTACTTAGTTGCCATTCCTTTATAGGATATTGTGCATGAGTGGTGTGTGTTATATGTTTATAGCATGTGTTATGATGGTCACCGACCTATGATGTATTGATTGCCCATTGTAGGGTTGTGACAACTTTTCCATTCATCCCGTGGGGAGTTGGGGGTTCTCTATGGTCAGGCCAGACCTGGTAAACGGTTCGGGCACTCTCCATTCCCTTAGGGTACACGGGGAGGTGTTCCAAGCACCATTCCAGCTGGTTATAGTACCCAGAGGCGAGGGTTGTATTCCTCGTGTCACTTATGTTTATATGGATATTTATGTACGAGTTGATTACTGGACTTTATAAAGATAATGAACCGGGTAAATGTGTGAAAGCATGATGATGTGTTAAGATTCTGATGTGTGTTTGTGCTCTAGCATATTCCTATATTTGTGTATGGTTAGCTAACGGCTTTATCCCGTGTTGTAGACACTTTGCAAGATAGGAGAGCTGTAGAGTGATTCAGAGTGGGTGAACCGCTGAGGGCTCCGTACACTGGGGCGGTATCGGGGATATGGGATATTTTGTTGTACAGTTTAGTTTGTTTGTACTCAGCGGTACAGTGTATTACCTTTTTGGATATATATATATATATATATATATCAGTTTCATGTTTTGTTTTAATCTATTGGTGCCTTGTTGTAAGATCTTTGAAATTGTTGTCAGGCTAGGGTCAGGATCCATTGTGAGATCCTAGCCCAGTAGCACTCTAAGTCCTACGGATTTGGGGTGTTACAGCAAGTGTCATAACCCATGCAAAAACTAAGGATAACATATGAAAATAACACTACAAAAGATAGCATGAATGTAAGAGCCTTAGTCTTTAGGTGCTGAGCCAAGGTTAGCTGCCCCTGCGGGTCCAGAGGGCCGCCCCTGCGTGGAGCTCTGTGTTCTGCCCCTGCGGCTCAGGGAGTCCGCCCCTGCGGTTTCCTGCGGTTGCAACCTGTATTGTGGACTCTTGTCTATGCTTTACTCTTCTATTTCCTTATAACCATTCCTTGCTTCATGATGAAGGGTTTCCTTCATTTCCCAACTACCTCACATTCTTCTTCTCTCCTTCCTTCTCCTGGATCTTCTTCTTGTTTTCTCCATTGTTTTGCAAGAGAGTTTGAGTGGTTTTGATGTTGGTGTTGAGTGTGGAAGTTGATGATGTGCTGTGAGAGCCAACTGAAGTGTTAGTGGTGATCATTCCATTCTGTTGAGTGTTGGACTTTATCAAGATGATTAACCGGATAAATGTGTGACAACATGATTATGTGTTTATGATTCCATGACTTGTGTTTGTGCTTATGCATTATCTTATATATGAATGGTTAGATAATGGTTATATACCGTGTTGTAGATGCTTTGCAGGTTAGGAGAACTGTTGAGTGATCTAGATGGGGTGATCCGCTGAGGGCTCCGTACACTAGGATTATGCGAGGGATATGGGATGATTTTGTGATGTATCGATACATGCTTTGGTTTGTACTCAGCGGTATTTTGTAAACCTTTTGATATATATATATATATATATATATATATATATATATATATATATATATATATATATATATATATATATATATATATATATATATATATATATATATATATATATATATATATATTACAGTTTGATGTTTCGTTTTAATCTATCTGTGCCTTGTTGTAAGATCCAGTCAACTTGTTGTCAAGATAGGGTCAAGATCCATTGTGAGATCCTAGCCCCAGTAGCGCCCCGAGTCCCGTGGATTCAGGGTGTTACAAAGTTGGTATCAGAGCCTTAGGTTGACAACAATGGCACTTGCAATCTGCGATAAGGTCGAATAGATAAATAAAGAGAACCCGAAAGGGGTTTGACTTTTCAAAAGATTTTTGGTTTGAGTACAAATGTTTTGGGATAGTGTGTACGGGAAGCCATCACCCCTCTAAGGACCTCAACAGTATATATATATATATTACCTTATGTGATGTTGTGATTGATCTTTAGTATTATATATATACATATGGCATATATAGCCTTATAAGTTAGGTGTGCATACCCTTTAGATGGTTTGGACTAGAGCCTTATTTGTAGTTGGACGAGGTAGGGGTAGACCCCCTCTTCCTCCAGTAGTGGTAGGACAAGGTCAAATTCCCGTTGTTGATCACCTGCAACGGAAGAGGTCCATGAGGATGTTGCTGAGAGTGTCGTTCCTGATACTGGGAACGGTATGGCTAGGAGACAGAGACCACAGCGAGTCCAGTCAAATGACTCGGATCATGTCTCTATGGGGGACCAGAGTTCCGCGCGTACATCAGACGAGTGGAGGAGGCTGCTAGAGCGGGTAGACGTGCCCCGGATCTGCCGGCACAAGAGGGATCGTCTGAGAGATTCCATGGAGCTACTCAGGTGCTAGTGGTACCGGCACGTGCTGCCGAGATTACTCGAGTTCTAGAGGAGCATAGAGGGCCTCGACCAGATACTTGGTTGAAGGCATTTCATTAGATGGGAGTACCCCCTTTCTCTGGGAAGGTGGGGTTAGAGGTGGAGTTGTGGATTGGACATGCAGACTCAGCTCTTCAGTCTATTAGATGTCCAGAGGACCGACAGATAGAATTAGTGCAAACTCTATTCCGAGACTTGACACAACATTGGTGGAGATCCGTGCGGAGTCATGTTACTAGCTATGACCAAATGAGGAGTTTGATCAGAGAGCGTTTATGCCCTGCCTCATTGAGGAGGGAGAAACTGCGGGATTTTGTTGAGGCTGGCTTTGAGGATGTACCAGCCTTTGAGGCGATCAGGAGATTTCAAGAGGAGTTGGCTTTGTTGGGCCCAACTGCACCTCTTGCGGATCAGCATGTGTATATCTTTTCCCGACGACTGAGGGATGCCACCCGGACCTATATGGTGGGATTTCACTGTGAGTCCCTAATGGACTATCAAGATAGAGCTTCAGATTATGAGCGGGAGCGGGCTGGACAGAGGAGATCTTCTCAGACCGGAGGGTCTGAGAAGAGACAACGGACTGGGCAAACCAATGGTGCTGGTGGAGCTGCGGGATCCGGGCGATGCCAGAGACGCCCAAGTTACAGATAAGGGACGACAGTGCTTTAACTGTGGTGGTTATGGACATATACGACCGGAGTGCACGAGGCCGTCAGTGACTTGTTATACTTGTGGCAGACCAGGTCACAGAGTTGTCTTCTATAGATAGGGCGGAGCTTCATCACAACAGGGATCTTCTCCTGCTAGTGTAGCAGGAAGTGGGCAAAGGCCACCTCAGCAGCAGACACAGGGACAACAAAGAGTCCCAAATCGTCCTACTACTCAGGGATCTGCTCCTGGTCGAGTAGAGGTAGAGGTCGTGGTGGGAGTATCACTGACACTAGAGGAGCACATGGTAGAGCTTTTGAGTTGAGGAGTGCATAGGAGCCAGCTGCACCGGCTGCTACAAGTACCATTTTGATTCATGGTTTACCTGTTAGAGTTTTATTTGATACGGGAGCTACGCATTCATTTATATCTGATGCATGTGTTGAGCGTTTGAGTCTAGTTACGACTGAGGGGATATCATTCAGTATAGGGTTACCCGATGGTAGTAGGGTCAGAGGTACCCGTGAGATACGTGATTGTCCCAAGTGTGTAGGGACTCGTGTGTTACTTGTTGACTTCTGTGTCATGCCGTTAGTGCATGAGGAAGTCATTTTGGGTATGGATTGGATGGATAGGCATCATGCGGTATTAGATGTAGGTAGGAGGACCGTGACAGTCTCTACCGAGTTAGGTCAGATAGAGGTTTTCTGAGGTTGGGACCTCGGGAAGTCATGCATGGTGATCAGCGCGGTACGTGCAGCGAGATTGATTGCATTGGGTTGTGAGGCCTTCTGGTGTTATGCCATGAAGGATGGGGAGAGTCCAGCGTTAGAGGATATCCCAGTGGTCTATGAGTTTATAGATGTGTTTGCTGAGCCGTCCAATTTGCCACCTCAGAGGAGCGTGGACTTTGGCATTTAGTTGGAGCTTGGTACGAGACCGATCTCGAAGGCCCCATATCGTATGGAGCTTGTCGAGATGTTGGAACTGAAGAAGCAACTCGAGGAGTTGGCTGAGAAGGGATTCATCCGCCCTAGCGTATCCCCGTGGGGAGCACCTGTCCTCTTCGTGCGGAAGAAGGACGGATCGTTGAGACTGTGTATTGACTACAGAGATCTGAACAAGGTGACCATCAAGAACAAGTATCCATTGCCCCGTATTGACTACTTGCTAGATCAGCTTCAGGGAGCGACGATGTTCTCCAAGATTGACCTGCGCTTAGGGTATCACAAGCTGAGGGTGAGAGAGCAGTTTCGGACTCGATATGGACACTACGAGTTTGTAGTGATGCCATTTGGGCTTACGAATGCCCCAACAGTCTTCATGGAATTGATGAACATCATATTCATCGACTTCTTGGATCAGTTTATTGTAGTCTTCATAAATGACATTTTGGTGTACTCTCGTAGCGGAAAAGAACATGCAGGACAGCTGCGGACTGTGTTACGAGGTTTACGAGATAGAGAACTGTATGCTAAGTTCTCTCAGTGTGAGTTCTGGATGCCAGAGGTAGCATTCCTAGGTCATACTGTTTCCGCCGAGGGGATCAAGGTTGATCCGGCGAAGATCGAGTTAGTGGCAGCATGGACGACACCGACGAACGTCAAGGAAGTAAGTAGCTTTATTGGCCTAGCCGTTTATTACCGACGTTTTGTGGAGGGATTCTTTGTGATTGCCCGTCCACTTTACGAGTTTGCTGAGGAAGACCACCAGGTTTGTATGG
>CM008286.1:48071919-48129663 GCA_002319775.1 Fagopyrum tataricum | reverse complement strand
GAACGGGCGTGCTGGCCCAACATTTATATATAATTTTTAAAAAATATAAATTCTACATATTAAATATAAAATAAATAAAATTATAACACATAATTCAAAATAGTTCAATGGTCGTGAACATTTGAACCTTATCTTGAGGTATTGAGTTTGATTTTCACTATTCGCATAATATATTTTACATATTTAAATTAAAAATAAATAAAACGGGCTTTCGGGATGGGCTTAGCGGCCCGGGCGGGCCTACACCCGTACCTGTCCGCGCAGGCTTGTCGGGCCGGGCCTACCTTATGCGTCATACCCGCCCGTGAAAACGGGCCGGTTGAATTGTCCGCGTTTGCCCAGGTCTAACTAATAGTACAAATTTTGAACTTTTTCATCCGGTTTTTTCCCTTCTTTTTCAAGCGGACATTTTTTCATTTATATATTTTGTTCAGTTTATTCAGATTATATTGTACTAATAGTAGGGCTGGGCATGAGATGGGACGGATTAAGGTCATCTCACGTCCCATCCCGGCCATTATATATGAGACGGGACCAGGACGGGCCTTGAGTTTTTTTTACTAAAATCCATCGGGCCCTATCCCGGTTGGGACTGGGACGGGACGGGATGGGACGGGACTTATCTCGCATCATCTATATAAAATTTATTTTCGTCTTTTCGGTTTAAAATTTAACAATTTAAAAAAGCAAATATTCGTCGATATCCTTAAAACGAAAGACATCAAAATAGAATGTCGCAACAAGGTTTACAACACATAATTAACTTGTCAAGTCTAAACATCTAAAATAAAATATAAGAACAAAATTACATAATTATCACTACTCCTAAAACAATGTCGCAAATGTGTTCAATTTTTCTTTGTTCTTTGTAGATGAATTTAGATAATTGTTAATTTATAATAACAAAAAAATATAATGATTACTACTCCTTAGGTTTATATATTTAATTATTTAATTTGTATTTAAATTTTAATATATGCGGGACGAGGAAGGTAAGGCCCATATCCCGTCCCGCAATATTTTTGGTGAAACGGGACGGGATTTAAAATTTTTAGATGAAAACCACCGGGATCGGGACGGGACCGGGACGGGCCCGGAATTTGCGGGATTTGTGCCCAGCCCTAACTAATAGTTCACACGTTTTTTAGGAGATCAGGCATGAGTTCAAAAAAATTAAATTGGGTTGTTGACCGTGTGATCTATTTAAAAATATCAACACCAAATATCATTTTTTATGATGATTTAAATTTTGTGTTCTCGTTCATAAGGATGTTATATATACCACTAGTTATATAAACTAAATTTACAATTTTTTAATTCTCTAGTCTATTATTAAAGTAATTTAAATGTAGACATTTAAATTAATTAAAGTTAAAATATAATTTCTGGACTTAAAAGTTTCAATAATTTACAGGATTCTTTTTTTAAAGGAGGCATTTATTATATATATATATATATATATATATATATATATATATATATATATATATATAAAACACTGTGACTTTTGCTTAACTGTTACCATTTAAATTCCATTTAAAATATTGCTCCCGTAAAATTTAAAAAAAACTGTCAGAAATGTTCAAATAATCGTAATACGTGTAAAGATTCTAGTTAAAGTGTAAGATGGATAGTTTACACTGAGTGTAAATGTATCAGAGTCCTTCTTTGAGTGTTGGTATCTCGAGACCAACAAGTTTCATTTTTCATGGGTTGAGATGTCAATCAGACTACAAGGACTCGTATGACCGAGATATTTGGATGGAATGCGCTGGAGTTGTAAAAGTTTAATTTTAAAAAAGCAGGAGGAATTTCTTTGGAAGAATTGATCAAGAAGGTATCTGATATGATAATAGAGGAGCAGCTAACCGAGAACATCACATCTGGATTTTTGCGAAACATACTAGGTTTTACAATATCAATTGATAAGTTAACCGAACGAGTGAAACACCCATTGATTGGCCTTATACTAGACCATGAGCAACAACCATGTATGCTTGGGGTGTTAGCATCCTTGCTAACTTTCCACCGGAAGAAAGGTGCTTGGAGCTCCAAGAGTCAATTTTTGTTGTAACTTTATGGATGAGG
Source organism: Fagopyrum tataricum (assembly GCA_002319775.1). Lineage (NCBI taxonomy): Eukaryota > Viridiplantae > Streptophyta > Magnoliopsida > Caryophyllales > Polygonaceae > Fagopyrum > Fagopyrum tataricum. Next base: position 48,127,575 of record CM008286.1, on the reverse strand, counting down.
GGTGCATAGTTTGAAAAATTTAGTCTGCTTGACCCCAGGGGTAGGACAAGGTAGGTCATGGGGAGGCTACCAATGTTATTAGAGTAGAGGAGGCAATAAGGTGTTGGTCTGCATGGTTACAAATACCAACAAAGTAGATTGATAATTTGTCATAGTGGGTGTGGAGACTAGAGAAGATGCCAAAATAATCAAGGGCATTCTTCAAAAAAGAATAGACCCAAGGTCACCACGACAGAAAGAAGCAAGTTGTCAACAAAGGTAAGTTGGGTGATGAGATTTTTTGTGCATGTAGGATGATGGTTAAAGTTAGGATTAATAGTTTTGGCATGGATAATACGGAAGAGATATTTTATGATAAGAGTGAAAAGGTAAGGAGAGAGGGGGCAATCTTTCCTAAGGCCTTTCTTGCCATTGAAAAACCCTTTATACACACCATTCACATTGACAATATAAGAGATAGTGGTGATGCAGGCTTTAATCCAAGAACTGAAGGTATTGTGGAATCCGAAGCCTTTTAAGAGGTTTAGAAGAAAGGCATGGTCCACATTGTCAAACGCTTTCCTATGTCCACTTTTATAGTGCATATGGGGGATGTAGAAGTGAGGGAAAACTACTTCAGCAGTTTGTGACCGATGAAAGTGTTGTGTTGAATGGAGCGGCCTTTGATGAAGGCACCTTGTTGTGGTCCGATGATGGAAGGTAGCGCAAGTCTCAAGCGGTTAGCAATCGTTTTTGCAATCACCTTGTAGAGAATAGAGCAACAAGAGATTGGCCGAAAATCATGCATTTTGGTGGGGTTTAGGACTCTTGGTATGAGGGAGATGGAGGTGTGATTGGCCTATATGAGGAGCTTGCCCATGGCAAATAAGTCTCTGACATAAAGAATAAGGTCCGGCCCGGTAGTATCCAAGTTTTCTTAAAGAAGTAGGCATTAAAGCTGGGACCAGGGGATTTGTTGTCACCAATGTTGAATAGGGCATGTTTAATCTCAAAGGTGGAGACGAAACGACAGAGGTCGAGAGCGTCGTCATGGCTTATAGTAGGGCCGTTACAAATGTAGTCAGTATTGAAGTGGGTAGTGACAACAGAATATGCAAGCATTTTGGAGAAGTGACTGGTTAAAGCTAGATCAATGTCCTTTTGGGAGGTCAAGATGTTGCCATTATGATCGAGAATGAACTTGATTTTTTTACTGGCCTCTCCTTTGTTTAATTTGCGGAAGAAATAAGAGCTACAATGATCAGTGTACTAGAGCCAATAAAGCTTTGTAAGTTGGGTGAACATTGAGTGTTGCGAGGCATGGATGAGATTAAGCTTTTCGATATCATATAATCAAGCTTTGCAAGTTGGGTGGAGAAGTGACTGGTGACCGTTCATTTCATTAAACTTCTCATCCAGGGCACGAACCACATTAAAATCTCCAAGGAGAGCCCAATGTTCGTTAACCGAGGGACCAAAGGAGTAGTTGTGCTGCCAAAGGGCCATCATCTGATCATCGAAATTAGAGGCACAAATGAAAGAGGCTAGAAAGGAAGAGGGGTAGTTTCTGTTTGTGATGTGAGTGTGTATGACTTGGTTTGTTATTTAACAAGATTATGACTTATTGAATAAGGTAGGTTAATAGTGATTGAATATTTTATACAAATTCTTCTTATTTAGTCACAAATCTGGAACATTAAATTTTTTAGAATATATGACTATGATAAGTTCTTACTCCCTACCTATAAATATATTTTAACTTGATCTCATATTTATGTATGTATATTGTTAAACATTTTTAGTAATCCATATATAATAATTTTATGTAAATAAATGAGAATATGTACAAATTCTTATGTGATTAGAAAGTTAAATAATGTTTTTTTTATTGATTTGGTAGGCACGGATCATATCTAACAATGCATAAACGAGTGTATAAAAACTGAATATGTTACATTGATCCACCATAATTTATCTTTTTAGATGAAAACAACAAAATTTACATTTTATTTTAATCGTTTATCATTGTAGTTGGTCATATATATGTCGGGGCAACTGGATTGTACAATGACTATATAGTGAAGCTAATGGCAATGGTGCGTCCGAAAATGGACCGATTTTGTTACTAGGAATAATGTGCATTTTGTGATCAAGGGAAATAAGATATCACACTCGACTATTTTGGACGGCTTACTCCTCATAGGAGAACACAACTGTTGTTTTTTTACTAATATGTTAAGGTAAATATATGAACTAGATTCATTTTTATATTGTTAACATTTTTTTTCATATAACTAAATGGACAATCAATCGATCATATGAACTAAATCGTTGCTATTGTACTAGTGTTAATAGTCTAGGAGCAAGAATGATAGTCGTATTCAGTGCACCGCTAGAATGTGTGCCGGTAGCAGGAACCTTAGGAGGTGGATTGACGAGAATGTATGCCGAGAATGATAACAAAGTTGCCAAAACGTTTAACTCCAAGTTAATTGTTTAACCCAAATCACTTTCACCGAGTCTTCTTGAGTCTTAAATTGTATATGCCAATATCTACTATCATGTCCTACTATCATGTCCTTGATATCGTACTCTTCCCTTCTAAATATAGTATGAATATTTGCATAAAATAGTTTACCCAATATGTTTATTAAGTGATGAGTATATGTTTACATATGTATATGTTTGATTTAAATATCGATTGTTATGATATTCTAGATGATGTTGATAATAATGAGGTAAATTATTTCGATCTTTTTCGCTTAAACTCTTGACGTCTACTCATAATTTTGAATCATTGAGTTTAGTTTGACATCGTTATAATTTGCATAGGACGGGGGAATCGATTTCCTAGAGTGTGTGGCCATGACGAAGAAGGAAGCGCGGGATCCTGATGCCGAAGACAATGAGTTATTCATCTTGAGTGGATTGGGATGGAGATCGAGGAAAAAATGGACTAGAACAAACTTGATTTTATTTTTTCTATAACTTAAAGTCTATGTGCCATAAACAAATATATTGTTGGCAAATAAAACAAGTAAAAGGTAACTAGAAAGATATATCATTTAACACATTTATATAGTATATGCAATTTAGTAATGCAGGCAAACAAAACGATAATTAATCAGCCAGATGGTTTATGGATGCACGATGACTTATTCTATGAATCAATTATGTTGGATCAAATCTGGGTTGGACGTACGTGTATCCAACGTTTTTTGTAAACATATATACAAAGATGTGTCGGGAAAAGGCCGCATGTTCCCGACTCACACCGAGTATTTATAAATGGGTAATTTATTGCACACTCATACACTCAAATACAACCTCACTTAAAAACTCTCTTAGAAGCCTTATTACTCTCTTCTTGATGGAGTTAAAAGTTAAAGGTACCGGAAGTGTGACGATGAGGCTTCACAACGGTACAAGCCATACTCTGCAAGATGATGGCAATTCATGAGGTAAATTCATAACTTACATTGTTTATATAATGGATCCGACATATATTATCGAGCTAGCTAATCATTGACAAAATCACGACCAAAAGGTCAAGTACACTCACGTTTGTATTAGGATCGGAGTCCTTTACAAAAAAAAAGAAAGATCAGAGTATCAAAAGGGTTTTATACCGGCCGAGGTATTCAATCTTGATTTGATCGAAATGGAATTGTTTATTTGACTAAACAAGTCAAGTATGATCATATTTTAAGATTAATAAAATTTAGGTCATTAGAGCTCAACCCAATTCTAAAAAACCGAGTTGAGCGCACCAATTTTTTTTGGCTAAGTGGGACGGAGAAACCCGAGTTTCATCCGAGTTCAAGGGCCGGGTTGCCACCCGGCCCTTGAACATCGTTTTCCAATGTTAGCGTGGAAATGCATCCACATCAAAATTATGAAATACGTGAACTTAACATATAAGTCCCAGAGATACTCCTCATATTGTCAATTGGATTTATGATGGAACACCGAAGGTCTGTGTGGAAAATATGATAACCGTCCATTTGGCTAACCGGCCTTAAGGCTTTGAGTCAAGTGTCAACTAGTTCAGGATAGTTGCACTTTGGCGTGCATACCCTCATCGACAATATGAAATACGTCAACCTAACATATAAGTCCTAGGGTTACTCCACCTATTGTCAATTGGTTTTAGGATGGAACCCCGAAGGCTTGTGTGCGTAGGTTCACTTTGGCGTGCATACTCTCCACGTCTTAGACCTGTCGACGGATATAAAACAGATAAATTAACATGCAACAAAGAAGCTATTCCTATCGGAGGGTCCTTAAAAACCTGATAACATAGCGGTAAATTAAAACCATAAGAAAATGAAAGTCCGCAATAACGTTTGCTTCTCGATAAATGTGTTGAAATTGGATGTTCCTATCTCTACGGAGGAAGCCTTGACACCTAACAACCAGACTTAACAAATGATGTTGTGGGATGGACAATTTCACCGGTCTAAACACGAGTTTCAAATCAACTTCAATGTGTACGTTGCAAAAGCCCATGTTCAGAGCCAAGTAAAGGCTCCAAGACCCAACAACTCCGCCATAGTAACCAAACACGAGTCAATGTGGAAGCTAAATCCGCTTGCCATTTCCCGCTGCAATCTCAATTAAATGCTGCCAATATCAGCCCTATCCAATGTTTGAAGGACAATACCATCCGTATTTAATTTGTAAACACCCTGTGATATACCCATGTTCTTCAAAAAGGTGTGAAGGTTATGAACCTGTATCGAGAGTAAGGCGTGGTTCTTTCAAAGGGTGACATCTTTTTTCTAAAGACGAGTTCGTTTCTACACTTTCATCCCCACCAAGCAAATGATGACGAACCAACATTTTCACGGAATGTCATTGTAACACCCCAAATCCGTAGGACTCGGGGTGCTACTAGGCTAGGATCTCACAATGAATCCTGACCCTAGTCTGACAACAAGTTCACTGGATCTTACAACAAGGCACATATAGATAAAAACCAAAACATTAAACTGTAATATATAAATCAAAAGGTTTACAGAAGAACCGCTGAGTACAAACCAAACATGTATCTGTACATACAAAATATCACAATACCCTCGCATAATCCTAGTGTACGGAGCCCTCAGCGGATCACCCAATCTGAATCACTTTGCAGCTCTCCTAACCTGCAAAGTATCTACAACACGGTATAAAACCGTTAGCTAACCATTCATATATATAAGATAATGCATAAGCACAAACACAAGTCAGGAAATCATAAACACATAATCACGCTGTCACACATTTACCCGGTTTATTATCTTTATAAAGTCCAACACTCAAATCGTATATGTATATAGATGTAAATGAACATACGTGACACAAGGAATATATAATCCTCGCCTCTGAGTACTATAACCAGCTGGAGTGGATCCGGAACACCCTCCCGTATACCATAAAGGAGTGAGGAATGACCATCCCGTATACCAGAGCTGGTCTGACTACTGAGAACCTCCCAGACTCCTCAGCGGGATGAAAGGGAAGGTTGTCACAACCACTACAATGGGCGGTCACTAAATCAAAGGTCGGTAATAATCAACATCGCATGCTATCAAGCATATATCAAACACCACTCATGCATACATCCAATATAAGGATGGTAGAAAAGTAAGTCCTATGGACATACCTCAACCTCGGAATAACCTCAACCACGATCAACTCCGATCCGGAGGACAGCACTTCCTAATAACAAGGCATAAAGAGATATCAAATCTCCTATCAATCAAAGCAGTCACACCTAGACCCAAGGGATCCATATGGATCATATCCAACTTATAAACCTCGATAATCTACTAAACCTCAAAGCTATAACCAGCACATATCAATAACATAAACATCCTCATCCTATCCTCATACACATACCTAGTATGCTAACCCGCTCATACTAGGAAAGGAAAGGATCTACACTACTCTAGGTAGATCCTGTACAAGACGCACCTGCGTGACAAGAGGGACGCAGAGGCGAAGTAACGGCAGGCGCAGGCGCGGAGACACGACCACGCAGGGGCGGTGACCGTAGCCGCAGGGGCGGTGACTCTTTGGCGCGGGTGCGGTGACAAGGTCACGCAAGGGCGGCGGATCCATGGCGCGGGGGCGGCGACAGTGCAGAACGTAATCCCCGACTTCTCTTCAACTCTTCATGTGATTATTTCAAGTCTGTATTGTCCAGCAATCGAACACATACATATATATATATATATATATATATATATATATATATATATATATATATATATATATATATATATATATATATATATATATATATATATATACATGTATACATCAACATATATGCCTAGAACATCTAATCCTAAGCTAAGGGAAAGGGGAAGGAAGAAAAAAGAAAGAAAGAAAGAAGAAGAGAACTTACCACTGATGTGGCCGAAGCAAGGAAGTGATCAACAACACACACCTCAGCTGGCTCTCCAAGTACAACATCAACAATCAAACATCATTATCATCAAAGTCACACAACTCTCTTCCAAACCAAGAATAATTCAAGAACAAGATCAAGGAGAAGAGAGGAGGAAAGAAGAACGTAAGGGTAGCTGGTGAAGATGAAGAAACCCTTCATCAAGAGGCAAAGAAGAAACTTAAGAAGAAAGAGAAGAAAAAGTAAAGCACGGTCCAACGGTCAACAAATCCGGCTGCGCGGCATGAAACCGTAGGGGCGTCTCCCTGAGCCGCAGTGGCGGAACACATGATCAGCCGCTGGGGCGGCTACCCTGGCTTAGCTACAAAAGACTAAGGCTCTTACATCTCACCCCCCTAAAAACAAGTTTCATCCCGAAACTTGTGAAATCCTAAAACCACCGGGACTCATAAGCCGAGGTATAACTCTCTTTGTCGGAGGCATCACATCTCCGCTCATAAAATATCAACCTATATCACTCTATAACTTCAACACAGGCATGGAGGAAATCATCATCTCCAGCAACAAGATCACTATACTATCCAAGGCATAGAGGAAAACCATCTCTAGCCAAACTATCATCACAACGCAAAGGCATAGAGGAAAAACATCTCTAGCCGAATCATCATCATATCGCAAAGGCATAGAAGAAAAACATCTCTAGTCGTATCATAATCATAACAGAAGGGCATGGCGGAAAATCATCTCCAGCAATACTATGTCCATCAAAAATAGCATGGAGGAATAACCATCTCCAGCTAAACCCTAATTGCATCCAAATAGCATGGAGGAAAGAACCATCTCCAGCTATAATCATCAATCACACTAGCACAACAAGATCTAATAAGATCATATATCACATCATAGCTAGCACGAAAATAAACACATTATAGCATATAAACACATAATCACAACACTCACCAAGATAGTACTAAGATCTACTCGTCGATCCTACAAGTTCATTTATCTCGGCGTAAAACTCTAGATAGTTCCTCTGAATACTATCCTCAGTCTCCCATGTAGCCTCATCAGGTCCTCGTCTCGACCACTGTATCCTTAGCATAGGAATGTCCTTCGAACGCAGGAGTCTCATACCTCGTTCTAGAACTGCAATTGGATGCTCAACAAAAGTGTGGTCCGGCTCGACCACAAAATCATCATAATTCACGATGTGTCTCGGATCTGGTATATACTCCCTCAGCTGAGACACATGAAACACAGGGTGAATACCCTCTAATATCGGAGGCAAACCTAAACTGTATGTTGCGCTCCCAACTCGATCCAAAATCTCGAACGGTCCGACATATCGTGGGCTAAACTTCCCCTTAATGTCAAAGCGTCTAACACCTCGTGTCAGAGACACTCTCAGCCACACATGGACTCCTACTCTGAACACTAGGGGTCTACGCCTCCTATCTGCATATGACTTCTGACGGCTCTGTGCAGTCACCATCCTCTCTCTAATCAGTGCTACACGAGCAACATCATCTTGAACTTGATCAGCTGTAAAACCACTAACACTGCTAGGCTCATTCCAGCATAACGGCGTGCGACATCTCTGTCCATACAGTGCCTCATATGGGGCCATCTCAATCGATGCATGCCAGCTGTTGGTGTACGAGAACTCAACTAGTGGGAGATGATCCGTCCACACTTGTCCCCAATCCAACACACAAGCTCGCAGCATATCCTCTAGTGTCTGAATGGTCCTCTCTGACTGACCATCAGTCTGAGGATGGAACGTAGTCGTGAAGTGCAAACTCGTCCTCACTGAATCTGCTGCCAAAACCTCGAGGTAAATCGCCCATCGTTGTCTGAGACGATCGTCCTCGGCACACCATGAAGTCTCACTATCTGTCTAGTGTACTCCTCAGCTAATCTGTTCACCGGCCACGTTTCCCGAATAGGGATAAAACGTTCCGTCTTCGTCAGTCTGTCAACTACAACCCAGATAGCATCAAAGCTCCTGCTCGGTCTCAACCTAGTCACAAAATCCATGGTGACGTCCTCCCACTTCCTCTGTGGTACAGGCAGTGGATGGAATCACCTCCAGGTCTACAATGCTCCATCTTGACCTACTGAAAGGTCGCACACTGTGCCACAAATCTGGCTACGTCGGGCTTCAGCCCTCCCACCAATATGAACGTCTTAAATCCTATTACATCTTACTAGTACCTTGGTGCACTAAATAAGGCGTACAATGAGCCTCCTGTAATATCCTCTGTCACAAATCCACATCAGCTGGTACACAGACGCGACTACAGCATCTCATCAGTCCATCTGCTCCTATGAGGAATTGTGGTGCCTCATCCCGGGACATCCTTTCTCGGATCCTCATAAAGGTCGGCAGGTCCCTTGCTTTTGTTGGATCTAACCCAACAGATCATGAAGAACCTATAAAGTACTCAATTGGGCGTCCTCATCAGAAAACTGGACGTCCAACTCTAGCCACACCAGGTCTCTCTGTAACTGAGGCTAAACTGTCAGTCTCGCAATCGCCTTCTCTCGAGGTGTCTTCCTGCTCAGGGCGTCGGCGGCAACGTTCGCCTTCCCTGGATGATACATAATCTCCAAATCAAAGTCCTTTATCAACTCAAGCCACCTACGCTGGCGGTTATTCAATTCCCGTTGCGTGAAAATATACTTCAGACTCTTATGGTCTGTGAAGATCTGACATGTAGCACCATACAGGTAATGTCTCCAGATCTTCAGTGCATGAACTACCGCTGCCAACTCCAGATCATGAGTCGGGTAGTTCTCCTCATACGTCTTCAGCTGTCTGGACGCATATGCAATCACTATGCCTCGCTGCATCAACACACATCCCAATCCCAGCTTGGATGCATCACTGTAAACTACAAAATCAGTTGTACCCTCTGGCTGTGCTAAAATAGGAGCGGAAGTCAGACGTCTCTTTAGCTCCTCAAAACTCAACATACACTACTCAGACCATACAAATTTGGTAGTCTTCCTCAGCAAACTCGTAAGTGGACGGGAAATCACAGAAAATCCCTCTAAAAAGCGTCGGTAATAACCGGCTAGGTCAAGAAAGCTATGTACTTCCTTGACGTTCGTCGGTGTCGTCCATGCTGCTACTGACTCTATCTTCGCCGGATCAATCATGATTCCCTCAGCGGAAACAATATGCCCCAGGAATGCTACCTCTGGCATCCAGAACTCGCACTTAGAGAACTTAACATAAAGTTCTTTATCTCGTAACACCTGTAACACCGTCCTCACCTGTCCCGCATGCTCCTCTCTGCTGCGAGAGTACACCAAAATATCATCTATGAATACTACCACAAACTGATCCACAAAGTCGATGAATATGTTGTTCATCAACTCCATGAAGACTGTTGGGGCATTCGTAAGCCACAATGGCGTCACTACAAACTCGTAGTGTCCATATCTGGTCCGAAATGCCGTCTTGTGCACATCCTGCTCTCTCACTCTCAGCTGGTGATACCCTGAACGCAGATCAATCCTGGAAAACACTATCGCTCCCTGAAGCTGATCTAGCAAATCGTCAATACGGGGCAATGGATACTTGTTCTTTATGGTCACCTTGTTCAACTCTTTGTAATCAATACATAGTCTCAACGATCCGTCCTTCTTCCGCACGAAGAGGATAGGTGCTCCCCAAGGGGATACGCTAGGGAGGATGAAACCCTTCTCAGCCAACTCCTCGAGTTGCTTCTTCAGCTCGAACATCTCGACAGGCAGCCATACGATACGGGGCCTTTGAGATCGGTCTCCTACCAGGCTCCAACTCTATACCAAAGTCCACACTCCTCTGAGGCAGCAAAATGGACAGCTCAGCAAAAACATCTGTAAATTTGCAAACCACTGGATATCCTCTAACGCTGGACTCTCCCCTCCTTCATGGCATAACACCAGAAGGCCTCACAACCCTGTGTAATCAATCTCGCTGCACGTACTGAACTAATCACCATGCCTGACTTGCCGAGATCCCAACCACGGAAAACCTCTATCTGACCTAACTCGGTAGAGAGTGTCACAGTCCTCCTACATATATCTAATACTAAATGGTGTCTATCCATCCAATCCATACCTAAAATGACTTCTTCATGCACTAATGGCATGACAAAGAAGTCAACAAGTAACACTCGAGTCCCTACACAAATGGGACAATCACGTATCTCACGGGTACCTCTGACCCTACTACCATCGGGTAACCCTATACTAAAGGGTATCCCCTCAGTCCTAGCTAGACTCAAACGGTCAACACATGCATCAGATATAAAAGAATGCGTAGCTCCAGTATCAAATAAAACTCTAAAAGGTAAACCATGAATCAGAATGGTACCTGTAGCAGCCGGTGCAGCTGGCTCCTCTGCACTCCTCAACTCAAAAACTCTACCATGTGTTCCTCTGGTGTCAGTGGTACTCCCACCAAGACCTCTACCTCTACTCGACCCAAGAGCAGATCCCTGAGTAGTAGGACGATCTGGGATTCTCTGTTGTCCCTGTGTTTGCTGTTGAGGTGGCCTCTGTCCACCTCCAGCTACACTAGCAGGAGAAGAACCCTACTGTGATGAAGCTTTGCCCTGTCTATAGAAGACAACTCTAAGGCCTGGTCTGCCACAAGTAAAGCAAGTCACTGGCGGCCTCGTGCACTCTGGTCGTATATGTCCAGGATCACCACAGTTATAACACTATCGTCCCTTATCTTCAACCGGTGCAGATGAGGGGTAACTCTGGCGTCTCTGGCCTCGCCCTGAACTAGCAACTCCACCAGCCCCACTGGTCTGCCCAGTCCGCTGTCTCTTCTCAGACCCTCCGTTCTGAGAAGCTCTCCTATGTCCGGCCCGCTCCCTCTCATAATCAGAGGGTTTGTCCTGATAGTCCATCAGGGACTCACAGTGAAATCCCTGCCATATATGTCCGGGTAGCATCCCTCAGTCGATTTGGAAAAGAGATACACATGCTGATCCGTAGGAGGTGCAGCTGGACCCAGCAAAGCTAGCTCCTCCTGAAATCTTTTAATAGCCTCAGAGACTGTTACATCCTCGAATCCATCCTCAACAATATCTCGTAGTTTCTCCCTCCTCAATGAGGCAGGGCAGAAACGCTCTCTGATCATACTCCTCATCTGGTCATAACTGCTAACCTGACCCCGTACAGATCTCCACTAGTATTGTGCCAAGTCTCGGAATAGAGTCTGCACTAACTCTATTTGTCTGTCTGCTGGACATCTAATAGACTCAAGAGCTGAGTCTACATGTCCGATCCACAGCTCCACCTCTAACCCCACCTTCATAGAAAAAGGGCGTACTCCCATCTGATGGAATGCCTTCAACCAATTCTCTGGTCGAGGCCCTATATACTCCTCTAGAACTCGAGAAATCTCAGCAGCACGTGCATGTACACCTGGCACCTGAGTAGCTCCATGGGATCTCTCAAACGATCCCTCTTGTGCCGGCAGATCCGGAGCACGTCTACCCGCTCTAGCAGCCTCCTCAACTCGTCTGATGTACACGCGGAACTCATGTCCCTCATAGAGACATGATCCGAGTCATCTGACTGGACTCGCTATGGTCTCTGTCTCTCAGCCATACCGTTCCCAGTCTCAAGAATGACACTCTCAGCAACGTCCTCATGGACCTCCTCCGCTGCAGGTGGATCCACAGCGGGAATCTGACCCTGTCCTATCACTACTGGAGGAAGAGGGGGTCTACCCCTACCTCGTCCAACTGTAGATAAGGCTCTAGTCCGAACCATCTGCAGGGTATAAACCTAACTTAGAAGGCTATATATATACCATATGTATAGATATATATAAGGTCAATCACAACATCACATAAGATATTATCTATATATATGTCTATACTGTCGAGGTCCTCAGAGGGATGATGGCTTCTCGTACACGCTATCCCAAAACATTTGTACTCATTTCAAACCCAATATCTTTTGAAAATTTAGACCCCTTTCGGGTTCTGTTTATCTATCTATTCGACCTTTATCACAGATTGCAAGTGCCATTGTTTTCAACCTAAGACTCTGATACCAACTTTGTAACACCCCAAATCCGTAGGACTCGGGGCGCTATTGGGCTAGGATCTCACAATGGATCCTGACCCTAGCCTAACAAAAAGTTCACTAGATCTTACAACAAGGCACAGATAGATTAAAACCAAAAGATTAAACTGTAATACATAAATCAAAAGGTTTACAGAAGAACCGCTGAGTACAAACCAAACATGTATTTGTACATACAAATATCCCATAACCCTCGCATAATTCTACTGTACGGAGCCCTCAGCGGATTACCCCATCTAAATCACTCTGTAGCTCTCCTAACTTGCAAAGTATCTACAACACGGTATAAAACCGCTAGCTAACCATTCATATATATATGATAATGCATAAGCACAAACACAAGTCAGGGAATCATAAACACATAATAATGTTGTCACACATTTACCCGGTTTATTATCTTTATAAAGTCCAACACTCAAATCGTATATGTATATAAATGTATATGAACATATGTGACACGAGGAATATATAATCCTCGCCCCTGAGTGCTATAACCAGATGGAGTGGATCCGGAACACCCTCACATATACCATAAAGGAGTGGGGAGTGTCCATCCCGTATACCAGATCTGGCTTGACTACAGAGAACCTCCCAGACTCATCAGCGGGATGAAAGGGAAGGTTGTCACAACCACTACAATGGGCGGTCACTAAATCATAGGTCGGTAATAATCAACATCACATGCTATCAAGCATATATCAAACACCACTCATGCATACATCCAATATAAGGATGGTAGCTAAGTAAGTCCTATGGACTTACCTCAACCTCGGAATAACCTCAACCACGATCAACTCCGATCCGGAGGACAACACTGCCTAATAACAAGGCATAAAGAGATATCAAATCTCCTATCAATAAAAGGGGTCACACCTAGACCCAAGGGATCCATATGGATCATAGCCAACTTATAAACCTCGATAATCTACTAAACCTCAAATCCATAACCGGCACATATCAATAACATAAACATCCTCATCCTATCCTCATACACATACCTAGCATGCTAACCCGCTCATACTAGGAAAGGAAACGATCTACACTACTCTAGGTAGATCTTGTACAAGACGCACAAGCGTGACAGGAGGGACGCAGGGGCGAAGAAACGGCAAGCGCAGGCGCGGAGACACTCCCACGCAGGGGCGGTGACCGTAGCCGCAAGGGCGGTGACTCTCTGGCGTGGGTGCGGTGACAAGGTCACGCAAGGGCGGCGGATCCATGGCGCGGTGGCGGCGACAGTGCAGAACGTAATCCCCGACTTCTCTTCAACTCTTCACGTGATGATTTCAAGTCTCTATTGTCCAACAATCGAACACATACATATATATATATATATATATATATATATACATGTATACATCAACATATATGCCTAGAATATCTAATCCTAAGCTAAGGGAAAGGGGAAGGAAGAAAAAAGAAAGAAAGAAAGAAGAAGAGAACTTACCACTAATGTGGCCTAAGAAAGGAAGTGATCAACAACTGAAGAAGCTAAAAATCTATGGTCGTTGTCTTTTAGCTTTTAGTCAAAGTAGAATCCTAACGTTACACTTAACCGATTTGTATAGTGTAAGCAAGGGTCGAACCCAAGGGAGTTTTATCGAGTTTCTATTAGATTTTATTATTGATTTGGTAACAAGGGGGGATTTGGATTGTAGAAAAACAAGACAAAGACAATTATAAAGTTGGTGAAAATAAAACTGATTAAAGAACTACACTAGGTTGGATCTTAGCATACATACTACTTGGTTGATTCTTTTTATAAGTTATTCACTGATGTTCTCATCTTGATCGTAGATATGTGTTAAGCCGACCGGAATTAACACAACTTAACTAGTTTATTAATCCGTAAACCTACAAGATTAAACCACAAGTTAGCATTCTAATAAAGATGAAGAGATATAAAGAAGGATAAAACAAACTGTTAAATCTTTCTTGATAGTTATTTTCCTTTCCCTTAGATAATCGCAACCAGTTTTTACTTATGGGTTTACTACTATATTAAGGACCCGAACCCGGAATCGATTAATCCTAGCATTTTTCATGCATTAGTACACTTAAGGTGATCAATCTAAGTGGATAAAAACATGCAAACATAAGTGAGAGATCAAGGAAAATAACACAAGGGATAATGAATTTAAACTTATATTAGAAGAACTTACAACCAAATAGTAATGTAGCTTCAATCAACCCAATGTAGCCAAGGAAGCTTATAAACTCATTACAAAAGACACTAGAAATATAGAGGTTTTTGTGGGAAAAATGAGATGATTCTAGCCTTAGGCAAGGGCTCTATTTATACTACAAAATGCATTAAAAAGGAGTAAAGAATGGATTAAAGTGGTTGTGCAAACAGCCACAATTAAGGCCTTAAAGGTGTCGAAAACAGCCGAGTAAAGTCCTCTGACGCTAAACCGCACCAGCGGCTAACGGTGCCGCAGGGGCGGCTTGTCGTTCCCGCGGGGGCGGGTTCTTCAATGCTCTTTGAACGTCCGACTCTTCGGCTTCGTAACGTTTCTGGTGAAGATCCGCAGGGGAGGCCCAGAGTCACCGCGAGGGCGGTGACACTGGTTCTTCGGCTTCATAGGGCCGCTGGCAAGGGTGCAGGCCGGAGCGCTGGGGCGCTGTCTTCGCTTCTTCAGGCTGGCTCACCGCGGGAGCGGCCAGAGTTGGCCGCAGGGGCGGTGACATGTCTCTTCTTGGCCACGGGCGAAGGCGCTGGCTGCGGCTCTCGGCGTGGGTCTTCAGGGTTGTCACCGCAGGGGCGGCCAGAGGCGGCCGTGGGTGCGGTGACAAGCTTCTTTCAGCGCAGGTGAAGCCGCTGGCTGCGGCACTCGGCAAGGGTGCCACAGCAGGGGCGGTGACACTGCTCCGCGGGGGCGGTGTGGCACCAGAAACTTGTCTTCGTCTCTTTTTACTTCAACTCCTAAGTGTTGCTCATAACTTCATTTGCTTCATTTAAACTCTTTCATCTGGATCAAAGTATTAGCAACACAATATGACTCAAAAACATAAAAAGGACTCTAAAAACGGTAGAATGCTTCCCTACCGATGACAATATGTTGCAATTCCTAAAGAGATGCATGGTTGTTTCTGCATTAGTATTGCAAATAGGATATTTATTGTTGCGAGTAAGATGACGTCTAGTTCTTTATGCATTAGTCATCAGCTTCCCGTTGAACACACCGAGTTTTGACTCGAATAACGCCACTAAAGAAGACCATGTATTTCAGTTTTCAGTAGGGTTGTTAGAGCTCTGTTTGGACCCACTCAAGTCACCAATTAAGTTGATTAAAAAATTAAATTGACTCAGTTTTTAACGAGCTCATTTCAAATCAAGTCGAATTTAAAATAAATGTATATAACTCCTTTAGACACGAGCATGTTAAAACTGGACTCAGATAACTGTCAATATCTAGCTTGTTATTGATCAACCGATCTACCCCATGCAAAATCTTTTCTAATATATTGGTTATTGATAAGTTTAAACCAATTTATTGTTACCCCTCAAGTAATGATTTTTCTGATGGAAACTAATGAAAACTTACTTATGTACCAAGAACCATAGAATCAATGATTAATATTAACAAGTCGAGCGACCACGTAATATATATACACCCACCAAGGTTCACGTTGATTTTGATTGGGTTTTCTCCCTTCTGAAACAATATTTAACTAACGAATTACGTTTTGATTGAAAATGGACGTCATTACAATTATGTCAATCATCTCATCTCTAAGTTTTTATATTGATCTCCACCTTATTGATAGCAACCGATGCTCGGAATGTTTTACCGTCAAACGTGACAATGCCGGCGCTTTTAGGCTTTGTAGATTCACTCATTGATCCCGGTAACAACAACTACATCGCAACTCTCACCAAGTCCAATTTCCCTCCTTATGGTCGAGATTTCGGGAATGCTCGTCCCCCAGGAAGATTTAGCAATGGACGAATTGCAACCTGACTTATTTGGTACGTTAGTTATATATATATATATATATATATATATATATATATATATAGATACTTATATTTACATATTTGGCCAGTCTTTTTGTTTGTGTATGTGGGATTTCTTTTTCACAAACAGTAGAAAGGATAGTTTCACGCTTTTATTTTAGAAACGGTTTCGTAAAACAAACATTCAAGAGATTGAAAATTTTCAAATATAGTTTCACTTTGATATGATGGATATAACTCGTTCAAATTTAAATGAGCGAAATTAGTCTCGTTATCTTATTAATTGTCTCTCCAACATTTAAGTTAAATATTTTTTGCTTAATTTAAAAGTGTATTATTTGCGAGATAAGCCTCGTATTTCATCCATCATCAAATCAGCAGCTAAGTCAAATCACCAATTTTATCAAAAAGCGTATTATTTGTGAGATCTGATGTTCGTAGTTCATCCATCATAAAATAAACAACAAAGTCAATTCACCAATTCCAACAACGATCTTCTTACCATTTCTTAATTAATTTATACATATCGTTAACCATCCGAACTAACTTGTAAACAAGTACATCTTAACTAATTTTATTTAATTTTTTTCAATATATAATCAATCTATGCAAAAAAATGAAATTACAGATTTTCAATGATTTTAATTTTTTTTTGAAAAATTTAAAAATATTGTGATATTAGCTTTGTTAATGCTCTTAGGATAAGAGAAAGAGAAAAAAAAAAAAATCTTTATTGATCCTTTATGCCCACCAAATAGGTTATGAGTACGTTTATTTCTTTTATTATCAAGTTTCATTTTCCTTTATACTAATTTGCATTTTTAGCTGAAAAATAGGGAGTGAAGATGTATCTGCCGGCATACTTGAGCCCGAATTTAAAACCAAAAGAACTGCTTACCGGTGTTAGCTTTGCTTCAGGCGGATCTGGGTACGATCCACTCACCTCTACGGTGGCCGTAAGTCCAATAATTTTCATTTTTATTAATCGTTCTTGTCAATCTTTTTATGAGTCATTTTATAAAATATATCAAAATAGTAAAAAAATCTGAATGGCTAGAAAGACATAAAAATTAATAGTATAAGGTTCGGAGAGTTACAATTTTCTTGTATTATAAATTGATTTTAAAATAAATTTATTAATACTATGAAACGATGGAGTTCAAACCCACTTCGGCAATTGTATTAGTACGGTTGACCATATCTTCATTGAAGCATTTAGATAGGTATAAATAGTATATAGAATAAATGAAATGCAATCATTCATGATACTTATGTTTGGTTTGGAATGAATGTTTTCTAAAACATGTTACTTTAATTTATACTATTACAGTTGGCCATACCCTTATAAGAGCAACTAGATATGTACAAAGAGTATATACCAAAGTTATTGACGATGGTGGGGCCCGAAAGAACCGATTTCATCGTAAGCAACAGTGTGCATTTAGTGGTTGCCGGAAGTAACGACCTCGCAATCAACTATTTTGGACCGGTCACTCCACTTAGGAAAACACAATATGATTTCAATTCTTATGCTAATCTTATGATCACTTATGCTTCATCATTTGTTAAGGTATATATGCACAGTCTTATTCATTTCTTTACCGCTTGTTAGTTCTCTTAATAAAATCCCTTTCTTCTTGTTACGTACAAAACCTTTACGGACTAGGAGCAAGAAGGATAGTCGTATTTAGCGCACCGCCAGTAGGATGTATGCCGGTTGCAAGAACCATAGAAGGTGGACTGACAAGAGTGTGTGCCGATGACTATAACAAATTTGCTCAAATGTTCAACTCCAAGTTAATTGTTGAACTCAAATCACTTCGATCAAGCCTTCCAAACTCTAAAATTGTCTACGCCGATATTTACTATCCTGTCCTTGACATCATCCGGTTTCCTTCTAAATACGGTATGTAATGTTGTATATATAATCAAATTTATAATAATTTACCATATATATTTTGTTAAATGGTCCCAATTTATGTTTGAAGGTTTCGAGGAGGTTACAAGAGGATGTTGTGGAACCGGGTTAATAGAGACGGCCATATTGTGCAACGATCTCGATCCGGTTTGTCCTAATGACAGCAAGTTTACTTTTTGGGATAGTGTCCACCCTACTGAAAAAACATGCCGAATTGTAGTTGACAGTGTAATAAATAGTATTTCTAATTTAATTTGAAATTCAACGGTAATGATGTTTCAAAAGCTTCCAAAACTAGTTTGTTATCAATATATTTGTGTTAGATTTGCGGTAGAAAATACCACACAAATATCGAAAAATCGAATCACATTGAATTTATTATCACCTCATTTGTTGGATTGGGAAAAACAATAAAGATTATACAAAATAATATCAAATAGAAACTAACCTAAAATAATATCATAATGAAAAACAATTACAAACACTCTGAAGCAAAAAAAAAACAAAAACAAACCTTGAATAGTGAAAAGGTTCGAGAAAGATTTGTCCGGCGGGTTGCCGATGCGTTTGTGATTTCCGATGGACGCAACTCATCCAACGGTACTGTTGGCAAGTCCAGGTTTTGTATTTCAACAAACTACGAAGGTGGATGATGCCTTTATGGTTGAAAACGGCATGAACTAGGGTGTTGTTGCACTTATGAGAGTGGTTGTGGATTGTAACGATACTACTGATGTTATGAAAGTCCAAGTATTGCCTCTCATAGTAGGGAAGCCTGGGACACCATATGCTTCGTCTATGAATGTGAGAAATGCAACTTCACATGGTCCGGCGGTTAACCCTACTTCCAAGTAGGCTCTAGGAGGAGGGGCACCATTGAGGCAAACCGACCGTTACGGTTGGTTGGTTTCTCTTGATGGTAAGGCAACCATGTCTTACTCCTTCAGCCCTCACAACAATCCGGGGATTAATATTGATAAAGAGGCATTGAGGCCTTGGAGTCCAACTGGAAGTTATCGATTGTCTTCCATGTCTTGAGATACCCTATTGTCTTCCCTATTATAGAGCGTAAAGCGTATGAATTTAGAGTAGATTTACCAAAGTAACAAAAGAAAGTAGCAATCCATTTTGTATTGACTCAATTCGGCCACACCTCGACACAATCTTCTTACAACTCGGACATACTCGGACTCCACTTGTCCAACTCGGCCCTAAACTATTGAGACTCCTCTCCAAAAATAGAGAGAAATGAGAGAGAATTGTGGAGTGGTGAATTGGTTTGTCATCCATTAAACCATGCTCCCCTTAAATAGGCTGAGAAGGTGGAGAAATTGACACGGATCACCCCCTAGCTTGGCAAGGATTGCCAACATCAGCACCAAGATTCCTTGTAACCATCGTCACTTGGGGAGTTTGTTGTAACCGCACAACACATTCATCGAGTCGGCCAATAAATGACTCAACTCACGTTGAAAAGTAGGTCGGTGACACTATTGTCTTCTTGAGTCGAGTGGGTTGTCTGACTCGACCGACACTTGAGCGACGCTTGACATGTCTTCCGCTTTGGCTCAATGTCTTCGTCCTATGAGAGCTTTGAGTCTAAGTCGTTTCCTCCTTTGTGCTAGTGAAATAGGGTTGCACAGGTGACTCGGCCTCTAGGACTTTCATCCCCGGATGATCTTTTAGTCATTCCTTCTTCTTTCTTTAATGCGCCGAAGCTTCTCTTTGCTTTTTTTTCATCGATCTAAAAAATTGGCCCAAAATTGGTTTATTAAGTGACCAAAAAAAAGCTACAAAATGTCGACAATTATCATATCATCGATCTAAAAAATTGGTAGAAATCTTAGTCTTTAAAAATTAGGAAATCGGGATGAAAATCCAAGAAAAAATTATCATAAACAAATTGGTTTTGGGAGGTTGTCTCATAATTACCAAAGTGTATTTTCTGACTTTTCTATACGATTTTCTAAGTGAGTGAATACGGTGGGATGAACAATGGCCAATGACCAAGTAAGTATGTGGGCAGTGTCAAGCGAAGCATATACAAGGTTTCCTTTTCTTTCAAAAATATTAGTTGTTCTAGTCCGATCATTGATCGGGTGAACCGGATCCATACAAACCGTTTTGGTTCAAGTCAGTCTCAATCCGGTCCGATTCTGTTCAACATATCGGTTTGAATCGAGAAATGAACTCGCACGCAATTAAATATTTATAGAAATAATAATAGACAAAATGGTCGATGCCATTTCTTTTTCTACTGTCCAATATGGTAGGGTTTAGTGCATTTTTTTTGTTTTGCTCATGTTGCATGCGTGCAACGAATAGGTAAATGTGTGCGCAATCGCATGAATCATGACCTCATTAGTCATTTCCACATTTTTCATGACTTTAGTTTGGGTGACCATGTATAATGAGGCTTATCTTTTAGTATTCTGAAATAATATTGAAAAATAATATGCATCACAGACAATACGTTAGCAATACCCTTGGTCAACGCAACATTTCTATACATCTAGATGATATGTTCAACATGAGAAAAATATAATTCAACAAACGATATATAGTGGTTCATCAAATTGACGTATATATGTTAAAATAGATGGTTAATATGACTATTAAATGACACTCTAGATTATAATTAGGGTTATCTACGGTATTTTAGTCATAGAACTGTCATAACTCTTATAAATAAAGTAGGAAAAATCTATAATATATATATATATATATTTAGAGTTTGTTCAAATTTTTTTGTGTTTTGTTAATTCAAATTATTTGTAATAATAATTCATATATTTTTTTAAATAATTTTTTCATAAGTTAAAAATAATACATGGACTAATAATATATGATTGTTAAACTAATTGAACACTCTAAATGAATTAATAGTATAAAATTTTTGAACCAACAAATATTATAATAAAAATATACTATTAAAATTTGTGTTTTTTAACATTATTTGAGAACAGTGCAAAAAAAACACATGAAGAGATAGTGTAAAATATGTGAACTATATTAACAAAAACATTAAACTAAAACGGTAACAAGTATGATTTTTCTTTATATATATATGTTAATAAATTTTTTTATTGGAACATCATCTTAGTTCATATTAGGTGTATTAATTGCTCAAATTTTAGGATCATTTAAAAAAAATAATTAAATTTTAATTTATGTTCTATCAATTAAAGGTTATATTTTATCAACTTACATTTCATCATTCCGCACTTTTGTACCGAAAGAAGCTTTTTTACCATTCATCAATTCGTACCTCCATGAAAGAATCTTTCTTAGACTGAATCAACGCAATCAACTGTAAGTTTTCGAGCAAAGTTTGAGAACATTGAAGAGCCTATATATATATATATATATATATATATATATATATATATATATATATATATATATATATATAACTAGTTTTTTTCCCCCAATAATTGATGAATTTGATGACCCACGTTTCGTGTGGGAGAGGGAAAAAACGATTAATAGAGCATATTCTTTGAAATTCGTTTTGGTTTATGTAGGCATGCCAATTGACGACTTTATAAATTGGAGTTGAATGGGCCGCCTTTAGAGACCGGACCTACTACAACGGATCCTTTGCAGCCTACACTCGCGATTAGTCAAACCCCTCATCTTCCCTTTTTTTTTTTAAAAAAAAAAATCACAGATAAGAGCTGTTATTCCAAGATCAAACGCTTATCAGCTGAGAGGGAAAAGCGGTTATTGGATTGATTATGGGTTCGTACCTGCAAAACAGTGAGGAGAAGCTTCTGGTCAATGGCGACTGCGGATATATTCTTGAGGATGTTCCTCATCTCTCCGATTACCTACCCAACCTCCCTGTAACACTTTCTTCCTTAATTTCTCTGATGATTTTTGTTTTGAAAATATACAATTGTTTTGATAAACTCACTTTAATGAATACAGTTCTATTCAAACCCTTTGGAGAAAAATCCAGCTTATGCGGGCGTCAAGTAAGTTAACTAAACCAATAATCCTTAATTATCTACAGCTTAATTACCCACCAATCTATTCAAACCCTCTGTATTAACATCTCAGGCAATACTTTGTTGACTACGAAGATACTGTCGTGCAAAGGGTAAATCCGTAAATACAATCTTCATCTTCTCATCTGCTTTTAACCGGTAATAATAGCTTTAACCACTTGCAGGCAATTCAGCACAAAAATGGTGAAAGGGGGATGCATTTTAGACGAGCAGGCCCTCGTCAGAAGGTAAATTCATTCATTTAATTTACTAAAACTCTCATCATCAAATATTCAAATATTGAGTTTGTTTGATTTTAATTTCAGGTGTTTTTCAAATCAGAAGGCGTACGAGCTTGTATAGTTACATGTGGAGGTCTATGTCCAGGTCTCAACACTGTCATCAGGGAAATCGTTTGCAGCTTGGATCACATGTATGGCGTCAAGTCCATCATGGGTATCCAGGTAAAATTTTACATTTTCATAAATATTTTATGTTTGAACTTGTTAGAAGAAATTCCGTGCTTTCCGACTCACCGAGTACATATAAATGGATAATTTATCGCGCACTCACATTATCTGGAGTCATTGTCACCATCTCTACGGGAAGGTTCCGGAATCATTCCGGAGCCTTCTCACTCAATCTTCTATGTCTTATTTGGCAGATACCAGATTCTTTACATAAGGTTCTACCACCTTTCAAAATATTTCACTACCTTTCGGAATATTCCGCTTTCTTTCAAAATCTTACTCCTTCCGGAATATTCCTCTACCAAGTATGAATTAATTAGTGCAACAAAGCTTACTATTATTGATCTTGTGGTTGATTATGTAGGGAGGATACAAAGGCTTTTATTCAAGAGATACAATTCCTTTGACTCCCAAATGTGTCAACAACATTCACAAAAGGGGTGGAACGATACTCGGGACTTCAAGAGGTGGCCATGTCACCTCAAAGATTGTTGACAGTATCCAAGATCGCGGAATCAATCAGGTTTACATCATAGGAGGAGATGGAACTCAAAAGGGTGCATCAGTAATATACAAAGAGATAAGAAGGCGAGGTCTTCAGGTTTCAGTTGCAGCCATTCCCAAGACCATAGACAATGACATTCCTGTACCAATACATATCTTACTTTCACTTTTTTCTTCCAATTCATTCAAGAAACTCATGGGTTTTTACTAGAAAATATGTTTTGTGTTTGTAGGTTATAGACAAATCGTTTGGGTTTGATACTGCAGTAGAGGAGGCACAACGTGCGTTAAACGCAGCTCATGTTGAAGCCGAAAGTGCTGAGAATGGGATTGGTGTTGTCAAGTTAATGGGTCGCCATAGCGGTAAGAAAAAATAATCACTGCAAATCGATAAAAAAGAGTATTGTAGATAATTATGTTGAAATTTTGTGTAGGATTCATTGCAATGCATGCTACACTTGCTAACAGAGATGTAGACTGCTGCTTAATTCCCGAGTCACCCTTCTTCCTCGAAGGCCCAGGTGGACTCTTCGAGTTCATAGAGAAACGGCTCAAGGAGAACGGCCATATGGTCATTGTGGTTGCCGAGGGTGCAGGGGAGAAAAGTGCTCATGTTGATCAATCCGGAAATGTTCTTCATAATGATGTAGGCCAATGGTTGGCTGATATGATCAAGGTATATATTATTTAGCTTCCGACCATTTTTTAAAAGACCTCTAAACAAACATAATTTGTTATCTCTGTATATTTGCAGGGTTATTTTCGGAAGATGAAAAAAATGGATATAGTTCTCAAGTACATAGGTTGGTTGGTGTCCGTTTATGTTATACTAGGCTATGAGTTTGTTTATAACCATGATTAATGATAAATCTTTGTTTGCTTGATCTATGGATTTTACAGATCCAACTTATATGATAAGAGCTATTCCAAGTAACGCGTCGGACAACGTGTACTGTACTTTGCTTGCTCAGAGCGCTGTGCACGGAGCAATGGCGGGTTATACCGGCTTTACAGGTGGTCAAGTGAATGGAAGACAATGTTACATACCTTTCCATGTGAGTTTCCTGATATTGCATTTAATCTAACTTATTCTGTTCATGTTGAATTACTGATGAGTTAATTTGTGTGGACAGCAAATAACAGAGAAACACAACCATGTGGGTATAACTGCTCGAATGTGGGCTCGTCTACTGTCGTCGACAAACCAACCATGTTTCCATGCTGCCATGGTCACAGAAAATCAATCCGAAATAGAAGAAACAAAGACGAGGCTGAATATAGCAGGAAAATATCAGTTAACTGAGTTGCCTGTGGTTAGTATACCACAATTAATGTAAAACACTTCATTTTTGTGTGGCTAAACTATTGTTTGAGATATTGATTGTTAAATATACCGCATGGATCCTCCTGTATATAAGGTAATGGGGAATGATAGAATAATATATGCAATGGGTTTTACCTTTTTCAGAACAGGCCGTCTCAATAATTTTCGGGACCCTGTTCAAATGATAGTATTAGGTCCCTTAAAGAGCGAAAAGAAAAACAAAATTTATGTATACATATTAAGTATGACATTTACATTTTTCCATGAAGAAATCGTTTATAATTTGATTTGGAAAAAAAAAAAAAAAAGTTCAAAAGAAGGGGTCATACAAATAAAATAAAAAATAAAAAAGTGATGAATGAGACTCTAACATAATGAAAAAAGCAAGAAAAACAACGAGACCTTACATCTAATCAAATATGATCTTTGTAACATATATTCAACTTTTTTTTATATAATGGCCTAAAATTTGGAGCCCTGTTCAAAAATAACTTAGACCGCCAATCGAACCGGCCCCTGTTTCAGACACATAAAGCATCAAACTGAAAATCATTATCCTTATAAATTCAATGATTTTTAGAATTTTTTTTGTTACAGGTAAGGGTAAAACATGTATCATTGATTGTAAGTAATGAAAATAATAAGTAGACTCACAACCAACCAATAAACAGGGGTGTGTAGGTATGGGCCCGGTTTGGTTCAAACCGGCGGTTTCAAACCGGCCAAACCGCCGGTTTGGCAAACCGGCGGTTTAGGTTTGGCCGGTTTAGGTTTCCGCCGGTTCAAAGTTTAGGTTTCGGTTTGGCTTTTCCGAAAACCTAAACCGGCGGTTTGGGCTTAACAGCTATATTTTTTTTAAAAAAAAAACCCAACGGCTCTTTTAAAAGAGCCGTTGGATTATGAGCCGTTGGGGCTTTAACTTAAAAATAAAAAATAAAAAATAAAAAAAAATTATTAAATCCCCCCCCCCCACATTTAATCCTAATTTCCTATAAATACCCATACTCTCTTCCTCCACAAATCACACCATCTACAACTCATCTTCTCTACTCTCCTAATCTCTTATTCTCGAATTCTCGATTCCTCGTATTCTCGATATCTCAATTTCTCGTAATGGCAAACTCAAGTGATCAAATTCCCTCTTCCCAATACTTTCCTAGCACCCAAGAGAGCGAAACACAAATGCCCGACAATCCCGATGTTACCGAAGTTCCACGAAGAAGTCTCCCCCCTCCGAAAATGCTTACATCCAAAATATTTACGAAGCATTACACTAGGGGGGAGCCGGTGAACGAGTATTGTCAAGTGGCATGCAACTATTGCCCGAAGGTGTACAAGTGGAAGGTGAAGGGCGGCTACGGGACATTGCAAACTCACTTGGCAAACGTCCATCCGGAGAAGCTCGGGATTTCACGGGGACAAACACAATTGTCCCACGGGTTTGCATCTTCTACCTCTCATTCTCCTTTATTTACATATAATCATAGTGAAGAAAGTTTAGGATTAACCGATGTTATTTGTTCACATTCATTACTGTTTTCTTATGCCGAATATGAAGAAGTTAGGGAATATAACACTAGATATCTTCAACCTTCTTTTAAACCAACTTCTAGGAAAACCGTTTCAAAATTAGTTAATAAATCTTACTTAAAAAAGAAAGAAATTTTTTTATTGAATTTGGCTAGTTTTGAACATCAAGTTTCAATTTGTAGTGATATTTGGAGTACACAATCACAACAACATTTTTACATGGGCATTACTTTACATTTTATTGATAACGCTATGTTGCATAAATATGTTATTGGTTTTCGGCATTTTAATCAAAGACATAATGCACTAGGCATTGGAAGCATGATTAAAACGGTTTTACAAGAATATAATTTACAACATCGAATTTTTTCATATTCTTTTGATAATGCATCCGCAAATACCGCCGCCGTAAACCATTTGGTTGAGGATGCGGGACAATATATAAAAACTCCTTATACTCATCAAAGATGTGCATGTCATATTTTAAACTTATGTGTTCAAGATGGACTTAAGGTTTTAGGAGATATGCTAACCCCAATCAAACTTGTTATTGATCATATTTGGCATGACTCCGATTTAAGAAGAAAATGGAGAAATTTATGTTTAAACAAAAATGTTCATCCTATTGCTTTTTCAAAAGATGTTGGAACTCGTTGGAACTCGACTTACAAACTACTTTGTGAAGCCGTATGTTATAAAGTTTTGTTACAAGAATTTGCTTCAATTCATGTTCCTTGGTCAATTTTAGATGATGAAAATGTTTGGGAAACTTGTGCCCATATTTGTAATGTTTTAAAAACTTTTAATGATGCAACTAATACCATGAGTTGTGTTTACACTCCAACATCTCATAGATTTTTAGAAATTTCCGTTAATGTTTCCGAAGATTTTGTAAAATGTTTTAACATACCTTGCCTTCTAGATGTATGCTTGATATGAAAGAAAAATGGCTTAAATATTATAAAAACATTCCCATGATTTATCTTGTAACCGCCGTTTTTGATCCTAGACTTAAACTAGATGGTCTTTCCGATTTATTGACTATTTATTATGATTGTTTGTGTTTAAACTTAACACAAGAAGACTATAATGTTCCTAACATTGTGCAAGAAGTTAATACCGAAATTTTAAAATTACTTAGTACATTTCAATCTAGTGCTAGCTCTTCTTCTACCACACCTAGTCCATCTCCCTCTTCTACTAGTTCATCTTCTTCTCTTTCACTTGCACAACAAGTTTTTGCTAGAAGAACAAAAACACCTAGACATTCATCTTCAAATGCAAAATATCAAGATTATCTTAACACTTGTTTTAGTTTTGATGATAATGTTGAATTTGATATTTTGGATTGGTGGAAGAGATTAGCTCCCAAATATCCAACCTTAGTTAAAATTGTACAACAAATCATGGCCGTGCCCGCATCAACGGTTGCGGTGGAGCAAGCATTTAGCCGAGGCGGGAACATTCTCGGTCACAACCGAACTCAATTGAAGTCCGAGAAGATGGAGATGCAAGTTTGGATTCAAGATTGGATAAGGGTGGCTAAGCGGAAACAAAGGAATGCACCGGTGTACGACTCCAAATCGGATTCCAACTCCGAAAACGTCGGCACTACTTCCAAGTCCGACATCGAAAGGTAAGCGGGATTAAAAAAAAACTCGGAAGTCCGAAAAAAGGTAAGTCAAGGTAAGAGAACTACGTGGACTTTGGTTCCTCTTAATCCCGAGAGGATACGTAGGCAACCGGGAAACCGGTTCAAGCCCTTTAATTTTTCCGAGTTTTTTTTTTTCAATTGGTATAAATTTTAATTACTAGTTTTTATATACTAATTTTTTTATAATAATTTTTATTTATTTTTATGTAATATTAATTTTATTTTATTTTAACATAATACTTTCTCTTTAATTTATTTTTTTTTAATAAACCGTGCTAAACCGGCAAACCGTTTTGGGCTTCCCGGTTTCGGTTTAGGTTTGGCCAAACAGCCGGTTTGCAAACCTAAACCGACGGTTTAGGTTTGCAGCCCATGCCTAGGGGTGTGGTGTGCATTTTTCAACCCAATTACAAATACTCTTGATTGTTATATCTTCTTGATGCAGCTTTCGAAATATATTTCGCACGTTCAATGGAAGATTAAATGGATGTGTTCAACTCAATAATGAGCCTTCACAAATCAAAATAATAGGTGTATTGTAATTTGAAGGTATAACAACTTATCTTTTGTACACGTTGACAGAGTTCCTCGAAAGTTTGTATAAAAAATATTATGGATTGTTTGGTAAATGGAATACCACATGTCAAGCTAATTTAAACTGTAGGAAAAATCAAGAAGGTGTCGTTCGATGCACTGGACCACACACCGTCCAATGGTTCGGAAGGCCGAAAAAATCGATAGACGGACAAACCGTCATGAAAGAGCAAAACAAACAAAAAGAAATACACAAAAGTGCATCAGGAAAACCCGGTAGGAAAGAGGTCTTCAAGGGGAAGGATAACAAGCCAACGGAGAGACAAAGTCCATTATCGAAGAAAGTGTACAAGAAGAAAGTCTGGGGAACGATTGTGGACGCCTCAGATTTGGACATGAAGAAGAGCCTTCAGGAATCGATCACAAATTCATGCCCCCTCCTAGACGAATAACGAGCCGCCACCGAAACCAACTCCAAAATCGGAAGACCACAACAACACACGGAAAAACCTGACCCGTAAAAGTGTATATCACTAGTTAGACTAGATTTTCTTTTGGAGAAAGAAGCAAGTTTTGCAACAAAGGATCAGTCGGATTTTGATCGAGTAGAAATTTTCAAACTTTGTTGTTGTTACCTTGGTTGAGCAAAAAACTAATAAATTGCAAAAAAAAAATCATTAAATTTTTGAAAATGTTTTTTTCCCCTTTCGGTGTAAACATGAGGCGTGAACATTAGACAAATATTTTAGATAATTGTGTAAAAGAAGGTCCAGTTAATTACTTTTGAAAGATGTACATGAGAGAAGCAAGAAGAGTAACAAATCCTAACCCCCAAACATTGGTTGAAGAAAATGAGTGCACTGTCATCAAATCTTCACAAAGAAGAGGAAATCTAAGTTTCCTCTAGTCCAAAAGTCAAGAGATTATAAAGTTGACTCGATCAAGTCACTCCAAACGGACCGACTCAAATCGAATTATAGAACGGAGTCACACGAGACTTCAAGAGGAAGACGGTGGTTTTCAACTCTAGTCAAGAAGCTATTTCCCTGTGGTGGCCCGCTTGGAGGTCGGAGATGGAAGCTCCAAGGGTTTATATCTAGCATAAATGATCGATGTAGGTCGGAGATGGAAGGTCGGATCTGAGATGGTGAGACCGGAAATCTATTGTTCTTTTTTGAGGATTCTCGAGACAAGAGCGTTTTCATAGAGATGTCTGTTGTTGTCTCTTTGGAGGAGAGATTTCACTTTTTGTTGTGAAGATTTGATAACAGGTCGGAGATGGAAGCTCGGATCGATGCCTCCGTCGCCGGGCTGCTCTGTTGTCGCCATCGTCGGGATATTTACACAAAATTGTGTATGCTTCATTGTTGATTTGTTTCTCCCAATTTGTTTAGATATGTTCCTCCCAATTTGTGTAGATATGTTCCTCCCTATTTGTATAGATTTGTTCCTCCCTATTTGTGTAGGTTTGTTCCTCCCTATTAGTGTCGATTTGTTCTATTTGTGTAGATTTGATCTCCCTATTTGTGTAGATCTGTTCCTCCCTATTTGATTTTTTTTTAATTTACATCAAAATTGTGTGAGGTTCATTTTCATATTAATTGATTTTCATATTAATTTAGTTTTAATATGACCTTGTGTAAACGGATGAAAAATATTGTGGAACTAAACTGATACAAACGGGGGACGATCTAGATCGAGGAGAAACTCCAACTACTCCTTCTTGGTCGTTCGTGGCGGATCAAACGATAGAACTTGGTTGATGGGGCTTTAGAAATGGATGCGGAAGCGTACGGTCGATCCGATCTAGGTCGATCGAATCATCCACGAAGTGGAGCGGGATAGTTGATCCTTCAAAAGGATCATCGAGTATGAGTTCTTGGATCAAAGACTAGATCCAAGATAGATTTTGAGGAGGGGGAAGAAGAGTGATGTCTAAACCAAGAGGGGGATTTCCCTTCACTATTCTTGGATTCAAATTAGACATGCTTTATAATGAAGGCCAATACATCCTTATATAGAGGGTGTTGCCTACTTATGAGCCAACGGGCCAACACAAGTTCATAACGAAAAGCCCAAAAAGGGAAAACCTAAAAGATAAGATCAACACCTAAAAGATAAAATCAAGAGGGAATATTCAGAAGAATATTCCTTCTTTTATTACATAATTAATAAAGGGAAATAACTAAGGAAAATACTCAAAATGGCAAGCTTCATGCCATGGCTAGACATGCCGCTTGCGGGGTCCTCTTATCCAGATAGACGGATGGCCTCGTCAATCGAGGGCATATCATAGACCTTGTGTAAACGTCGGGCAAAATTGTGTAACTCGACTGTTCGCTGGTTTTACACCCCTATAAATCCCTATCAATAATTATGGAAACTCATAGGTTATTAAAACAAGGAAGGGATAATTTTAAATTTATAACCTGTAAATAATTCCCCTAAATAGCAACGAACCCACCGTGTATGGATCGTACGAAGTAGAACAAGTATTCCAAGATCGAACACAAGGACTGAGAGGATTAATCTACAGCGATGACTAAAGATATGATATATCTCAAATAAAGAAAGGGGGTTAGAAAAGATAATGGAAAGAAGTCAAAAAGGTTTTGAAAAGTGTAGTGGATTCGCAATCATTTGTCATTATTGATTGAAAATCAAATAAAACAAAAAGGAAAACAAAGATAATCAAACTAAAGAAAAGAAAAAAGGATTTCAAGAACATTGTTTGTACACAAGAACTCAGGACAACCTCACAAAGCATATATGATTTGAAAAGCATACAGGGATGAATGCTTCTACTCTAGATGGTCTATTACCGGGTAAGTCTCAAGAACATCTAGTTCCAATCTTATCTACCTATTACCGGGTAAGTCTCAAGGTAAAGAGGGTGGAAGTTCACTACAAACCAGATTATCTAACTAAGGATCAAGTAACCCTTTACCGGGTAAGTCTCAGGAATTACCCAACTTAGAGAGGAATCACGCACATTCAAACAAATAAAGGTTTCACCTTTATTACCTATGGTTAATCACTTATGTATTTTAGAGGAATATCACTGGGTAAGTCTCAATTCCAACTTAGGTTGCTAGTTTAGAAGGTTCTAACCTAGATTCAAATCCAAGCTAACCATTGGAATTTAAAGCGATTCAAACAATTATAGGGAAGAATCTCTCATTGATCTTTGTATAAACAAATCTTCTATTCTTCCTTGGAACCTCAAGGTTCTAACCAATAATAATCATATCGAAAGACAAATAAATAAATAACAAAAGAGAGAAAATAAACTACTTAACTTCAATAATTGAAAACCTAAAATCTTGCCAAATCTTGAATTAACAATGTCTTCCAACAAATCTGAATGCCAAAGTGCGAATCATTAATCTAAACTAACTAAGAAGAATGATGAATGAAGAAAGCGGCAGGGTAGGAGACGACTCCCCCCTCTAGGGTAAACTAGCCCTGAATAAGCACCCCTTGGAATGAATCCAAGGCTTCCTTTTATAACAAATACCTAGCTAAAAGACATTGGTTCTAAAAGGAAAAAGCCCGCAAATAAAAAATAATGCTCCAAAAACGAAAAAAGCCCTCAAAAAAAATATAACGCTCAGGGAAGAAGTTTCGGGCTGGATCTCGTCCAAGATAGGTCATTGTCGGGACCGAGATTTCGTCTTCGCTATTCAGCGTCATGGATCTCGGTCAAGTCACCCGAGATTTCACCCGAGATACCGACCGAGATATTGCAGTAGTAGCTTCCAAGCCTTCCATCTCGGCCGAGATGCTCCTTAGTCGTTCCCTTCATGTCTTTAGCTTGAATCCTAGTCCTTTCCCGTGCACGTATGCTCGCTCCAATGCATCCACTTTGAGGCTTGATCCTCAAATACGTCGTTTTAGCTCCATATGCCAAATCACCTACAAAGCCACAAATAGTGTGTGTAGACATCTATTCTTGCAAAGTAGAACTAAACAATGATAAATGACACAAACTAAGGCTAAAACATGAATCATAAAGTGGAAATCTATCTAAATGCATGACTAAAACAGGTCGATAAATCATGTTATCATCGACCTTGCGTAAACGATGGGCAAAATTGTGTAACTCAACCTTGCGTAAACGATGGACAAAAATTGTGTAACTCACCTTGCGTAAACGACGGACAAAGTTGTGTAACTCGACCTTGTGTAAACGCCGAACAAAAATTGTGTAACTCGACCTTGTGTAAACGCCGGACAAAAATTGTGTAACTCGACCTTGTGTTAACTACGGAGAAAAATTGTGTAACTCGACCTTGCGTAAACAACGGACAAAAATTGTGTAGATCGAACTTGTGTAAACGACGGACAAAAATTGTGCAACTCGACCTTGTATAAATGTGTAACTCACCTTGTGTAAACTACGGAGAATAATAGTGTAACTCGACCTTGTGTAAACGACGGATACAATTTATGTATTAACATTGAGTATTAAAATTGGGTATTAACATTCAATTTTAAGTATAACTTTAAAAACAATATTAGAATACAGTAAGTTTAATTAGTTCAGTTGGTATAAGGGTAGTGGGAGTAAATGATGTGTCATTTGTGAAACCTTCATAGCCCTCCTCTCATGGCCTGTTTTCATTAGAATCGACCGCATTTGGTGAGTTGTAAGTAGGGTTGCACAGATCTGGACCGGACTGGAAAACCGGACCCGAGCTGTAAAATTTCGGTCCGGTCCATGATATTCCGGTCCGGTCCGGTCCTGGACCGTAATGTTCTGGTCCGGTCCGGTCCTGGACCGTAATGTTCCGGTCCGGTCCGGTCCGGTCCTGGACCGTAATGTTCTGGTCCGGTCCGGTCCTGGACCGTAATGTTCCGGTCCGGTCCGGTCCATGGACCGTTTTATACTAAAATGAAACGGCTGGATCTGGTCCGGTCCGGTCCTCGGATTTACAGTCCGGACCGTTTGAACACCCCTAGCTGTAAGTAATCAAGATGATTGATAGCGCAATTAAGTGTATGGACTTTTAGTACCCTCTCCTATAATATCCCTGTACAAACAATCCCAACAACAGAAGTTACTTTTGATATAAACACCGCTATTATTAGTCATGTAATCTTTAGTTTATTTGATAACATAAGATCATGTAATTTTAGTAAAGAACCGTCGTAACGCTGATGTGACAGTCTCATAAAATTTTTCGGGTTAAATATTTTGACTAAATCAATAACTAAACTAAAAAAAATTTATAATTAAACCAACATGTAAATTTTATGTCAATAAATCTTTTTGATATTTTAAATTCAAATTTAATGACCGGAAAGATTTCGAATTTCATATTGATAAACCTTTTCGATACGTTACAAGCTTTTTATCCTTTTAATTTTACAATTAAGCCAAAATAATGTTTTTAACTACAACAATATCTAAATTTTATATCTACAAATCATTTCAAAATGTCAAATTTTAAATTTAAACGATATGAGAAATTTTCAAATTTCAGATTGATAAAATTCTCTCGTACGTTACATGCTAAATTTATTTAAAAAGTTTTTTACATCAACTTTTTTTTTTTTTGCCGATTTAGAAACTTCTCTACGTTACAAGTTAAACTTACAAGGAAAACAATATCTCGGTTTCAAAGATAGCTAACTAGGGTGTAACACCCCAAATCTGTAGGACTCGGGGCGCTACTAAGCTAGGATCTCACAATGGATCCCGACCCTAGCCTGACAACAAGTTCACTGGATCTTACAAAAAGGCACATATAGATTAAAACCAAACATCAAACTATAATATATATACATATCAAAAGGTATACAAAGTACCGTTGAGTACAACCAAAACATGTATATGTACATACAAAAATATCCCATATCCCACGCATAACCTAGTGTACGGAGCCCTTAGCGGATCACCCAATCTGAATCACTCTGCAGTTCTCCTAACCTGCATCTACAACACGGTATAAAACCATTAACTAACCACACATATATAAGATAATGCATAATCACAAACACAAATCATGGAATCATAAACACATAATCATGTTGTCACACGTTTACCCAGTTAATCATCTTTATATAGTCCAACACTCAAATCGTATATATATATATGAATATGAATATATGTGACACGAGGAATATATAATCCTCACCTCTGAGTGCTATAGCCAGCTGGAGAGGTATAGGAGCACCTTCCCGTATACCATAAGGAGTGGTAAGTACCAGTCCCGTATACCAGATATGGCCTGACTACAGAGAACCTCCCAGTCCCGTATACCAGATATGGTCTCGTACCAGGATCCAACTCTATACCAAAGTCCACACTCCTCTGAGGCGGAAAACTGGACGACTCAACAAACATATCGATAAACTCACAGACCACTAGGATATCCTCTAATGTTGGACTCTCCCCATCCTTCATGGCATAACACCAGAAGGCCTCACAACCCTGTGCAATCAATCTCGCTACACGTACTACACTAATCACCATGCTTGACTTCCCGAGATCCCAACCTCGGAAAACCTCTATCTGACCTAACTCGGTAGAGAGTGTCACGGTCCTCCTACCTAAATCTAATACTGCAAGTGTCTATCCATCCAATCCATATTTAGAATGACTTCTTCATGCACTAATGGCATGACAAAGAAGTCAACAAATAAAGGGTATCCCCTCAGTCGTATCTAGACTCAAACGCTCAACACATGCATCAGATATAAAAGAATGCGTAGCTCCAATATCAAATAAAACTCTAACAGGTAAACCATGAATCAGAATGGTACCTATAGCAGTCGGTGTAGCTGGCTCCTCTGCATTCCTCAGCTCAAAAACTCTACCCTGAGCTCCTCTAGTGTCGGTGGTACTTCTACCAGGACCTCTACCTCTACTCGGCCCAAGAGCAGATCCCTAAGTAGTAGGACGATCTGGGACCCTCTATTGTCCCTGTTTCTGCTGCTGAGGTGGCCTCTGCCCACCTCCCGCTACACTAGCAGGAGAAGAACCCTGCTGCGATGAAGCCCCGCCCTGTCTACAGAAGACAGTTCTGCCCTGGTCTGCCACAAGTAAAGCAAGTCATTGGCGGCCTCGTGCACTCTGGTCGTATATGTCCAGGATCAACAGAGTTATAACACTGTCGTCCCATATCTGCAACCGGTGTAGATGAGGGGTAACTCTGGCGTCTCTGGCCTCGCCTTGAACTAGCAACTCCACCAGCACCACTAGTCTGCCCAGTCCACTGTCTTCTCAGACCCTCCGGTCTGAGAAGCTCTCCTCTGTCCAGCCCGCTCCCTCTCATAATCGGAGGCTCTATCCTGATAGTCCATCAAGGACTCATAGTGAAATCCCGCCATATAAGTCCAGGTAGAATCCCTCAGTCGTCTGGAAAAGAGATACACATGCTTATTAGCAGGAGGTGCAGCTGGACCCAGCACAGCCAACTCCTCCTTAAATCTCCGGATAGCCTCAGAGACTGGTACATCCTCAAATCCAGCCTCAACAAAATCCCGCAGTTTCTCCCTCCTCAATGAGGCAGGGCAGAAACGCTCTCTGATCATACTCATCATCTGGTCATAACTGGTAACCTGAACCCGTACAGATCTCCACCAATGTTGTGCCAAGTCTCGGAAAAGAGTCTACAATAACTCTATCTGTTTGTCCGCTGGACATTTTATAGACCCAAGAGCTGAGTCTACATGTCCGATCCACGGCTCCACCTCTAACCCCACCTTCCCAAAGAAAGGGGGTACTCCCATCTGATGAAATTCCTTCAACCAAGTATCTGGTCGAGGCCCTCAATACTCCTCTGGAACCCGAGTAGTCTCAGCAGCTCGTGCCGGTACAACTGGCACCAAAGTAACTCCATGGGATCTCCTAGATGATCCCTCCTGTGCCGGCAGATCCGGGTCACGTCTACCTGCTCTAGCAGCCTCCCCCATTCGTCTAGTATACGCGCGGAACTCTGGTCCCCCAATAGAGACATGATCTGAGTCATCTGTCTGGACTAGTTGTGGTCTCTGTCTCCCACCTGCACCGTTCCCAGTCTCAGGAACGACACTCTCAGCAACATCCTAATGAATCTCCTCCGCTGCATATGAATCAACAGCGGAAATCTGACCTCGTCCTCTAGCTACTGGAGGAAGAGGGGGTTTACTCCTACCTCGTCCAACTGCAGATAAGGCTCTAGTCCGAACCATCTGCAGGGTGTAAACCTAACTTAGAAGGCTATATATATGCCATATGTATATATATATATATACTAAAAGTCCATCACAACATCACATAAGGTAATATATATATATATATATATATATATATATATATATATATATATATATATATATATATATATATATATATATATATATATACTATCGAGGTCTTTAGAGGGGTGATGGCTTCTCGTACACGCTATCCCAAAACATTTGTACTCATTTCAAACCCAAAATATTTTAAAAAGTCAGACCCCTTTCGGGTTCTGTTTATTTATCTATTCGACCTTTATCGCAGATTGCAAGTGCCATTGTTGTCAACCTAAGGCTCTGATACCAACTTTGTAACACCCCAAATCCGTAGGACTCGGGGCGCTACTGGGCTAGGATCTAACAATGGATCCTGACCCTAGCCTGACAACAAGTTCACTGGATCTTACAACAAGGGACATATAGATTAAAACCAAACATCAAACTGTAATATATATATATATATATATATATATATATATATATATATATATATATATATATATATATATTAAAAGGTATACAAAGTACCGCTGAGTACAACCAAAACATGTATCTGTACATACAAAAATATCCCATATCTCACTCATAACCTAGTGTACGGAGCCCTCAGTGGATCACCCCATCTGAATCAGTCTTCAGTTCTCCTAACCTGCAAAGCATCTACAACACGGTATAAAACTGTTAGCTAACCATAAATATATAAGATAATGCATATGCACAAATACAAATCATGGAATCATAAACACATAATCATGCTGTCACACATTTACCCTGTTAATCATCTTTACATAGTCCAACACTCAAATCGTATATATATGAATATGAATATATGTGACACGAGGAATATATAATCCTCGCCTATGAGTGCTATAGCCAGTTGGAGTAGTATAGGAGCACCTTCCCGTATACCATAAGGAGTGGTAAGTACCCGTCCCGTATACCAGATCTGGCCTGACTATAGAGAACCTCCCAAACTCCTCAGCGGGATAAAAAGGTAAGTTGTCACGGCCACTACAATGGCGGTCAATAAACCATAGGTCGGTAATAATCAACATCGCATGCTATAAAGCATATAACAAACACCACTCATGCAAACATCCAATATAAGGATGGTAGCTAAGTAAGTCCTAAGGACTTACCTCAACCTCGGAATACTCTCAACCACGATCTACTCCAATCTGGAGGACAACACTGCCTAAAAACAAGGCATAAAGATATATTACATCTCCTATCAATCAAAGGGGTTACACCTAGACCCAAGGGATCCATAAGGATCATATCCAACCTATAAACCTCGATAATCTACTAAACCTCAAAGCCATAACCGGCATATATCGATATCATAATCATCCTCATACTATCCTCATACACATACCTAACATGCTACTAACCCGCTCATACTAGGAAAGGAAAGGATCTATACTACTCTAGGTAGATCCTGTACAAGACGCACCTGCGTGACAAGAGGGACGCAGGGGCGAAGCAACGGCAGGCGCAGGCGCGGAGACACTCCCACACAAGGGCAGTGACCGTGGCCGCAGGGGCGGCGGCTCTCTGGTGCGGCTGCGGTGACAAGGTCACGCAAGGGAGGCGGCTCACTGGCGCGGGAGAGGCGACAGTGCAGAACGTAGTCCCCGACTTCTCTTCCACTCTCCACACGACGATTCCAAGTCTTCAACATCCAGCAAACATACACACACATATATATCTACATACAAAGATCAACACATGCCAAAGAGATCTAATCCCAAGCTAAGGGAGAAGGAAAGAAAGGAAGAAGAGAAAGAAGAAAGAAAGAAGAAGAAGGAAGAAGAGAACTTACCACTTATGTGGTCTAAGCAAGGAAGTGATCAACAACATACACCTCAGCTGGCTCTCCAAGCACAGCATCAACAATCAAACATCATCATCATCAACATCATACAACTTCTCTTCTAAACCAAGAAGAAAATTCAAGAACAAGATCAAGGAGAAGAGAGGAGGAAAGAAGAACGTAAGGGTAGCTGGAGAAGATGAAGAAACCCTTCATCAAGAGGCCAAGAAAAAGCTAAAGAAGGAAGAGAAGAAAGAGTAAAGCACGGTCCAACGGTCAACAAATCCGGCTGCAGCCGCAGGAAACCGCAGGGGCGTCTCCCCGAGCCGCAGGGCGGACCACATGATCAGCCGCAGGGGAGGCCCTGAAAACCCGCATAGGGTCTCACCTACACTTATCACATTAGTTCCGGTATATATACACGGATCATGTTTCATCGTTTTCCATCAGAGCTAAATCTACAAATTTCTACATCTTCCATCTTGTTCGATTCTCCTATATTGATCATGGTTCTGACACTTTGAAGATATTTTCAAGGTTACAATTACACATTGCTTTGTCGTATCTTTTCCATGTAATTTCTACATTTTATCCCGTTCTAATTTTACATCTTTCATCTAGATCCAATTCTCCTGTATTAATCTGTTTATCGTTTATTTCAAAAATATTGGTCGTTGTTTACTATATTATATATTTATCATTTTTTACTCTATTATATATTATGGACTATTTTATTAACAAATTTGCACAAGGTGCGGATCATGTACCAGTTACGTAGATAAAATTGAAGATGA
Source organism: Fagopyrum tataricum (assembly GCA_002319775.1). Lineage (NCBI taxonomy): Eukaryota > Viridiplantae > Streptophyta > Magnoliopsida > Caryophyllales > Polygonaceae > Fagopyrum > Fagopyrum tataricum. Next base: position 48,088,383 of record CM008286.1, on the reverse strand, counting down.
AAAACTTAGAAAAATGAATACGAAATTAATGAAATAAGTGTTAGATAAAAATAATTATATTCTTGGAATAAAATTATGAAAAGTATGTGCTAGTTTTTTTAATCAAAGATTTAAAAAATAAATAAATAAAATAAAAAGTCCCGCACAAACCACAGCAAAAACCTCCTTATATCAAGAATTTTCAAATGTACGGTCACACGGGTGAGATTCAATTGATGTCTACAACTCAATAATTAGTCTATACAGATCACAATAGTAGAGCATTCCATTTCTAATTAGTCCACAACAATAGAAACTTTTGTACAATTATCACCTCTTAAACTCCTAGGTTACAACCGACCACCTTGTATAACTGTTGTTACATTCAAAGTCGAATATAAATAATAGTTTAAAGTTTGATTATAATTTAGCTACATGTGTCCAAATATATTAAAGCTTGATTCATTTAACTAATTGCGCTAATAGTTTCTCCACAGGGGCTCTTCTTATACAAATAAAGAATGTTTAGTTATAATCCTTTGTTTTTTTCTAGTAGAAGAGACGAGGAGAACGAAATCTCACTCGTAATTTATTAGAAAAACAAAAGAAAAGCTAAACAGGGATACATCTAGGGGTCGCAACTCCCCAAACATCATTCTTAAGGATAGAAATTAAACTAAGGGGGGTACATGAACCAAATGATAACCAATCGGGACATTAAAAGAAAGAGCAACAAGATGATCCGCAGCGGTGTTTGCTTCTCTAAAAACATGACGGAATTGGATGATCCAATCCCTACGAAGGAAGCCTTGGCAACGAGAAACCAGACTAAAAAGAGGATGAGTGTTGGAGACCTCTTGATTCACAGGTTGAAAGCCGTAAGTGAGTCAACCTCCACTTCAATGTGTCGAATACCTTTATTCCATGCAAGATGTAAGCCCATGCATAGACCCCATAATTCGGCAGCCAAAACCGAGCCCGCGCCAATATTAAACATAAACCCAACAATGAATTGGCCCGAATCGTCCCTAACCAAACTGCCCGCCGCAACACAACCCGAATTGTGGATGAATGAGCCATCTGAGTTCAATTTACTCCACCTCGATAAGGGAACTTTCCAACTAACGTTAGACTAGACTTTCACACGCTCAGTCGAGCTTTTTAAAGGCATTCTTGATGGACATGGATAACTGCTTCATCTGAGAACATATGAAAAGAGTTCTTGAACCCGGGAAGACGAGGTGACGGAAGACGAACTCATTTTTCCACTTTCAAATCCACCAAACCGTCAACGCAAACCAGCAACTCCAAGCAAGATTCTCTCCATGATCTTCAGTTAAGGAAAGATTAAACAATAGCCAATCCACATCGGAAAGAGCGTAAAAATGACCGACCATCTCTTCGGTGATAAGATTAACTCAAAGACTAGAGAGCAAAGTACAATATCTAAACAAATGCATAATGGATTCCGAAGCCAAGCCACAACACGGGCAGAGATCGGAATCAACCAGATGGCGCCTTTTTCTTTCTGCATTAGTCATTAACCTCCCTTTAATCACCAGCCATAAGAACGTCTTAATTCTCTCGGTAACTTTCAGTCTCAAAATGGTGCGATAGAGGTGGGTATATGGTGAATCGATGTTACAAACCGGAAACAAGCTATGGTAGGCCGAAGAGGAAGAAAAACCACCATTCTTTTCCAACGACCAAGCCACACAATCTGAGTTTCCACGTACTTCATTAACAGAGACGGCAGAAATCTTCAAGAGCGCATGTGCAGGGAGAAGGGACCCCAGTAACTCCCAGCGCCAACCCGACGACTCATTCCAGTAAACCGAGACCAATTCAGAAAGATTAATATTCTCCAACGAATTAAGAGCCACCTCTGACAGCGGCATGTCCAGGCACCAGCGATCCAGCCAGAAGCGAGCCTTCATGCCATCGTAAACCGCACATTTAACTCCAACAGACATAAGGACCTTTTTTGCCCAAAACATACCACGTAACATATAAGAGCCTTTCTTCAAAGGAGAGCAAGACAAAAACGCCGACTCAGACGGAAAGTTATATTTTCCTGCCATGACCAGAGCCCATGGGGAAGATTGATTATGCAACAACGTCCACGCCAACTTGCACAAAGAAACGAGATTATTATCTTTAGTGGATTTGACCCCAACCCGCCTAAGTCCACAGGTTTACAAACCTCGGACCAAGCCACCAGATGCGAGTCATGCTTCAACTCAGCTCCTTTCCATAAGAAAGAACGGAAAATCATATCAATCTCTTTACAAATCGATGCCGGCAACTTACAAGTACGCATTACGTACGACGGGATAGTAGTGAGAATAGATTTAACCAGCGTGAGCCTTCCTGCAAAACTGAGTAACCCCAAATATTTCCTGAAATCACGAACAATAGGATGGCAATCTAGTCTTAGTTTTCTCGATCAGAAACTCAAAGTCCCTCTTAGAAATCCTAGCACGGGTGATTGGGAACCCCAAATATTTCCTGAAATCACGAACAATAGGAAACTCTGCAGCCATATGGATAGATTCCTTAAAAGAACCCAAGACATTTGGGGAGACAACCATATGGGACTTGCTTAGATTTACTTTTAGCCCAAAATGTTTACAAAACTCCAGAAGGCAATTCATGATTATCCAAACATTCTTAATTGAAGCTTCAGCAAACAAAACGATATCATCAGCAAAGAAGACATGGGAGATCGCGGGACAGCCGCGTTTGATACGCAAAGGGATCCAATTACCACTCTCCACAAGTTTATGAATCGCATGACTTAGTCTTTCCAAACAAAGGACAAATAAGTATGGGGACAAAGGACCACCTTGCCTAACACCGCGGTTAGGTGAGAAGGGGTCACACATCTCACCATTCCACAAGACTCTCATTCTCAGTGAGCGAATGTAGAAACTAATCCAGTTCCTCCAAGTAGGTGGGAGACCCAAAAGCCCGCAAGTATCGTCCACAAAAATCCCACGAAAGCCTATCATATGCTTTTTGTAAATCAATCTTCATTGCCATCCATCGCTTTCCTGATTTCTTACGACCCATCGAATGAATCAGTTCCTGAACCAGGACCACATTGTCTTCTATCAGTCTAAAAGGGATGAAGCTACTCTGAAACGACCCGACGACGAATTTCATAACTAGTTGCAGCCTCACCACAAGCAACTGCGAAATAATTTATTAAATAACGTTGCAAAGGCCGATAGGCCGAAAATTGTGATCCGGACTAGCAACCTTCGGAATAATTGAAAGGAGTGTCTCATTGAGACCCTCAGGGAGAGAAGCAGTTGTCAAGAATATCCTTACAGTAGAGATTACACTCGGCCCCACCGAATCCCAACAATGTTGGAAAAATGCCGCACAAAAACCATCTAAACCTGGAGCTTTAAGAGGAGCCATAATAGAGACACATTTACTAATGTCTTGATCTGTGAAGGAAGAACAAAGGGCCAACATATCAGATTGCGGGATAACCAGGAAGTTGGAAAAGAAAATACCCGTGGAGGAAGGGAGGCCCTCCTCGGAAGTAAAGAGCTTCCGATAGTACTCTAGGGCATTTGCTCTCAACAGGTCCGGTTCAGAAATCCAAACACCATCCTCATTCTTGATACAATCAACTCTATTATACCTTTTTCTTATAACCGTGCTAACATGAAAAAACGCAGTATTCTTATCACCTTCCCATAAGAATTTATCTCTCGATTTTTGGCGCCACAGAAGTTCCTCCTGCAGAAGGACCTCGTCAAAATCACATTGAAGTTGAATAAGAGTGTCAAGCAGGCAGTGAGTGGGGTGACACTCAATCTCCAGTTGCACGTTGTTTAGTCTCCCCAAGAGAGAAGAGTTCTTTGCTTCAATAAATCCAAATTCGGATTTATTCCATTCCAACAGCCTATTTCTGAGGGACGATAGGGCCCTTGTAATATCAATATCTGCAACGTTATGCTTCGACAAAGCCTCGGTGACCACTGTCTTGAAAGCAGGATGGCGAAGCCAAACAACCTCAAACCGGAAAGGTCTGCAAGATGCAAATGATCTCCGTGGTGGATGAAAACTGAGTAGCAGAGGATTATGGTCCGAGCTTAAGGCGGAGATGTAACACACCAAATCCACGGGACTCGGGGCGCTACTAGAGCTAGGATCTCACAGTGGATCCTGATCCGTGTCTGACAATAATTTCGTTGGATCTTACAACAAGACACAAATAGATTAAAACCAAAACATCAAACTGTAATATATATATCAAAAGGTTTACAAAATACCGCTGAGTACAAACCAAAACATGTATCCATACATCACAAAATCATCCCATATCCCCCGCATAATCCTAGTGTACGGAGCCCTCAGCGGATCACCCCATCTGGATCACTCTGCAGTTCTCCTAACCTTCAAAGAATCTAGAACACGGTATAAAACCGTTTGCTAACCATTCATATATAAGATAATGCATAAGCACAAACACAAGTCATGGAATCATAAACACATAATCATGTTGTCACACATTTACCCGGTTAATCATCTTTATAAAGTCCAACACTCAAATCGCATATGTATATATGTATATGAATATATGTGACACGAGGAATATATAATCCTCTCCTCTGGTGCTATAGCCAGCTGGAGTGGTGTCGGCACACCTTCCCGTATACCCTAAGGGAGTGGTGAGTGTCCATCCCGTGTACCAGATATGGCCTGACTACAGAGAACCTCCCAGACTCCATTGCGGGATGAAAGGGGCCTGTTATTACGGCCACTACAATGGGCGGTCAATAAACCATAGGTCGGTAATAATCAACATCGCATGCTATCAAGCATATATCAAACACCACTCATGCAAACATCCAATATAAAGATGGTAGCTAAGTAAGTCCTACGGACTTACCTCAACTACAAGATATCCTCAACCTCGATTAACTCCAATCCGGAAAACAACACTGCCTAATAACAAGGCATAAAGAGATATCAAATCTCCTATCAATCAAAGGGTTCACACCTAGACCCAATAAATCAGTAAGGATCATATCCAACCTATAAACCTCAACCTACTAAACCTCAAAGCCATAACTAGCACATATCGATATCATAAACATCCTCATCCTATCCTCATACACACACCTAACATGCCACTAACCCACTCATACTAGGAAAGGAAAGTATCCATACCACTTTAGGTAGATCTTGCACAAGACGCACCTGCGTGACAGGAAAGACGCAGGGCGAAGCATCGGGAGGCGTAGGGGCGGAGGCACTCCCACGCAGGGGTGGCGACACAGGTGACGCAAGGGCGGCTCACAGGCGGCGCAGGGGCGTCTCACAGTGCAAAATATGATTCCCAACTTCTCTTCAATTCTTCATGTAATTCTCTTCACTTCTTCATCATCCAGCAATCATACACATACATATATATATACATATAAACATCAATACATGCCTAGGAAATCTAACACAAGATTCATCTTGTGGAATCCTAAGCTAAAAGAGAAGGAAAGGAAGAAATGAAGAAAAAAGAAAGAAAGAAGAAGAAAGAGGAAGGGCTTACCACTGCTGTAGCCTAACAGAATGGATTGATCATCACTAACACACCTCAACTGGCTCTCACAGCACAACAACATCACTCAACATCATCATCATCCAAAATCACACAACTTTCTTGCAAACCAAGGAAAAATTCAAGAAGAAGATAAAAGGAGAAGGAAGGAGAGAATAAGGACGTGAGTGATGCGTCCTTGGAGGTGACCAAGGATAACTCCGGATCTAGATCAAGCAAAGCTCCAACTACTCCTTGATTCTTTGTACATCTTTATATCGTTTCAGATCCAAAAGGGCGGAAGCAATGAAGATGGACGGAGAAACGAAGGTTGATTCGATCTAGAGAGATCGAACAAACCTTTTTGTGTGGAACGAATGTTGATTCTTATGAAGAATCCTCGAATATGGATTTCTTGGATCAACGACGAGATTCAAGGAAGAAATTTGAGAGATAGAAGGGAGGTTTGATGCCCAAGCTAAGTAAGAGGAAAATCTTCTCAAAAACTTAGTAATATTTAACATGGAAAATAAGTGAGGCAAGATATCCCTTATATAGAGAGTATTGCCTACCTATGAGCAAACGGGCCAAATAAACATACATAACGAAAAGCCCAAAAAGGAAAAAACCCTAAAAGATAAGATCAAAGGGAATATTCTATAAGGAATACCCCTTTTATTACATAAAAAGGAAAACATGAAAAATAGAGTACGAAAGTAAGCTAGCTTCATGCCATGGAGTCGGAAAGACGAGACATGCCGCTAACGGGCCTAAGTGGCGTGGACGGGACCGGTAGCCTATGTCATGGTGGTGTAGAGACACAGCATGCCGGTAACGGGTCCAAGTGAAGAAGTGGCGCGGGCGATGATGGAGCCGGTGGCTCGGGCAATGGCCTTGGCTCGGGAGTGGGTGATCGGTCCATCTGAGCGAACCCTCAAAGCCTCGTCCTCATCATCTACGGTCAACGTAAAAGGGACATCCAAGGGCGCATCAGTCCCCCCATCTTGGCTGTGAAACGTCCCCGTTTCACCATCGTCAAAGAGGGGTTCAACATAAGGGGCAGGGTCCTTGACGTTGAACGTCAGGTGTACTCCGTAGGAATCCGGAAGCTCTAACTTGTATGCATTCGGGCCATGGCGGGCTAAGATGTAGAATGGGCCATCACCACGGTCCGAGAGTTTGCTCATGCGGCGAGTTGGAAAATGCTCCTTCCTTAGGTGGAGCCAATCAAGATCACCGGGCTCAAAAGAGACGTCGCGGCGGCCCTTGGTGCGTTGTCCAGCAAGTTGGGAGGCACGACGTTCAAGTTGTGTCCTAGTCCGCTCATGAAGTTCAATGATTTGGGCGGCTCGGTTTGCGGCGATGATGTGTTCTCCGTCCTTGAGCGGGCGGAGAGTAAAGTCCAACGGGGTGTGTGGATTAAGGCCGTAGACAACTTCAAATGGGGACAATTTAATTGCCGTGTGCCTAGACCTGTTATACGAAAACTCCACAATAGAAAGTAAGTCCTCCCACCTACGTGGGTTGGTCCTAGTCGTGGATCTAAGTAGAGCACCAAGAGTCCGATTGGTCACCTCCGTTTGACCATCGGTTGGGGGTGATAACTACTTGAACACAACAAGTTGGTTCCAAGTTTTGCCCATAGCGTTCTCCAAAAGTGACTCACGAATTTTACGTCCCGATCACTAACGATAGAACGTGGTATCCCATGTAAGCGCACCACATTGTCAAAGAACAAGGTGGCAACTTCACTAGCATTTTGGGTGCTCTTACATGCAATGAAATGAGCCATTTTGGAGAAGCGATCGACTACCACAAAAATGGAGTCTTTGCCTCGTTTTGACATAGGCAACCCGACCACAAATTCCATGGATAGGTCCTCCCAAGGTCTCATTGGTATAGGCAAAGGAGAATAAATTCCATCCGGACCTTGGCGCGACTTTGCATGATGACATGTGATGCAACCCTTGCAAAACCGTGTCACATGCATGCGCATCCGGGGCCAAAAGAAATGCTCTTGAAGAGCGGAAAGGGTCTTGGTAGCACCGAAGTGACCACGGCCCTCATGAGCTTCCTTGATCAACAAATGGCGTATAGATGAGCGCGGAATGCAAAGTTTTCCCGCTTGAAAAAGATATCCATTGTTAATAAAGAAAGACTCGTGCTCTCGGAGGTCGAGGCATTGTGCCCATATGTCCTTGAAGTCAATATTTGTGGCATATAACTCTTTGATAAGAGCAAAGCCATGTATCTTGGCATCCATATACACAAGAAGGGCATACCGGCGAGAAAGAGCATCGGCTACCACATTCTCCTTGTCTTTCTTATGCCGAATGACATAAGGAAAGGTCTCTAAGAACTCTTCCCAACTAGCATGGCGCCGACTTAGATTTGTTTGACTCTTGAGATACGAAAGAGCCGCATGATCCGAATGAATCACGAACTCCTTCGGCCACAAGTAATGTTGCCATGTCTTGAGACAACGAACTAGAGCATATAGTTCCTTGTCATATGTAGGGTAGTTGAGCGAAGGACCGGAAAGTTTTTCACTAAAGTAGGCAATTGGATGAGTCTCTTGTAAGAGAACTCCTCCAATGCCCACATTCGATGCATCACACTCCACCTCGAAAGTTTTCGAAAATTTTGGGAGTTGGAGTAATGGTGCATTACAAAGGCGGTCTTTGAGCGCAACAAAAGCTCGAGCATGGATATCACGCCACTCAAACGTGACACCCTTGGTAGTAAGCTCATGGAGCGGTGCCTCTACCGTGCTAAAGTCATTAACAAAGCGTCGGTAGAATCCCGCTAAGCCGAGAAAGGCTCGAACCATGGTGACCGTAGTAGGAGTAGGCCACTCCAGAATAGCACGAACATTAGATTCGTCTACTCGTAGTGTGTCCTTAGACATGACATAGCCAAGAAAGATAGTGGTGTCCGAGCAAAAGACGCTTTTTTCAAAGTTGACATACAATTGCTCTTGTCTAAGGCACTCGAGCACTTGGCGAAGGTGCCCGATGTGATCCTCCAAAGACGTACTAAACACCAAAATATCATCGAAATAAACAACGACAAATGTACCCGAGAATCGGCGCAAGACATGGTTCATGAGGCGCATGAAGGTGGATGGGGCGTTGGAGAGGCCAAATGGCATTACAAGCCATTCATAGAGTCCATACTTCGTCTTGAACGCCGTCTTCTACTCGTCACCTTCGGCCATCCGGATTTGGTGGTAACCACTCCGGAGATCAATTTTGGAGAAAATGTTAGCGCCGTGGAGCTCATCCAACATGTCATCAAGGCGTGGGATCGGGTGGCGGTATTTGACGGTGATTTGGTTGATGGCACGACAATCAACACACATCCGCCATGATCCGTCTTTCTTTGGCACTAATATGACCGGGATGGCACATGGTGATAAGGATTCACGCACATGTCCCCGGTCTAGGAGCTCTTGCACTTGACGTTGTAGCTCCTTCGTCTCTTCCGGACTTGCTCGGTACGCGGCACGGTTTAGCAAGGAAGCTCCGGGCACAAAGTCAATTTGGTGTTCAATCTCTCGGATTGGTGGCAAGCCGGGTGGTATGTCTTTTGGTATAATATCCTGAAATTCGGACAACAACAAAGACACCTCGTGTGGCACATTACTCGGGTCATGAGAAGTAGATAAATAAAACGGAACAAGCAAGAAACATGGAAACTTGCCTTCCATGACCGGTTGCAAATCATGCCGGCGGGCTAAGAGTATCCTCGGCTCACACCGTCCTTGAATTACGGGGTCCGAATATGGCAAAGGTGCAATCGTAGGAACGATGCGGCCTTAACTTCCTTTGGACTCGGTAGCATGGACAAGAGGGGCGGTGTTTCGGGATTTTGAAGTACTAGCACCTACAACATCGGGACTCCGAGGAGGGTTCGATGTTGCCGGCGCCTTAGCGTACTCATCTATAGATTGTTGCCTCTTCCGTTCCGCATAGTCAACCAAAATTTTGTGCTGAGTCATAGGCAAAAGTGTGACCCGTTTTCCATTATATTGGAACATGTACCGGTTAAGATAACCATCATGAAATGTTTGGCGATCGAATTGCCATGGTCGTCCTAATAGGACATGTGTGACTTCCATCTTGATAACATCACAAAGGACCTTATCAACATAGGCGCCAATAGAAAACGTCACCCAAGCTTGTTGTGTGACGGTGTCACACGCCTTATCGGAAATCCATTGGAGTCCGTAAGGTGTTGGGTGGGGGGACGTAGGCAACTTGAAGTGTTTTACCACTCGTTCGTTGACAATATTGCAACAAGAACCCCCGTCAACAATGACAGAAAGGCTTGTATTATTGACCAAGCAACGAGAGTGGAAGAGATTCTCGCGTTGATCAATAGGGATAAACTCTTTATTAGCCAAAATACGACGAGAAACAAGAGCGAATTTACCGGGTTGTGCCGGGGCGCAAGCAAGCTCGTCGTCACATGGTTCCATTCCAAAGTGCGGGTCGGCGTCTTGGTCATCCTCAATGATGATATGGCCATCTTGATGATCATCTTCGTCCTCGAAATATAATAGGTCGACAAACAAAACCCGTTTGGTGTTTGGACAATCACGTTACACGTGACCAAAACCGCTACACATGTAGCACACGGGCTTCCTTGGGCGAGCCGCCGGTGCAGGTCCTTGTTGACCTCGAGCGGGAGGTGCCGGGGCCGCGGGCCCACGGTTTGGTGCCCTCTCGTTACCCACTTGCCTATTGGATTGACCCGTCCGTTGGGCTCCTTTGGAAGCGTCGGCATCTGGAGAACTAGGCACATCTCGAGTACGTGTGTTAGAAGAATAAGGATATTGACTCGAGGAAGAATTATACCTTGAATACCGAGGCGTCTCGAGTTGTTGTTGGTAGAGCTTCATGGCGGCATGGCACAATGCCCCCAAATCCTTATATGGGACAATCTCGAGCGGGCGCCGAATGGAAGCATTAAGCCCACTCATGAATTTGATGTGAAGGGCGGAGGGAGACGCCGAGACGCCGGCCTTAATGCGCATGTCCTCGAGTTTGGCCAAGAAAGCCACCGGAGTGAGGTTGCCTTGTTTGAACTCGGCATTTTGCAACCGCATATCATTCTTGAAGTCCTCGGGCACGTACTTCTTGGTCATGACATAGATCAATTGCTCAAAGGTTGCAATCGGTGCCCATCCTTGCCTCTCACGGGTGATCTCATACCGGTTCCACCAAGACATGGCATCTCCTTCAAAGTAAAGAGTTGTCGCCTCGATTTTCTCATATTTCTTCTCATAATGACAATGCTTCAAGGTTCGTTTCATATCCTGCGCCCAATCAAGAAAAACACACGGATCATATTCACCATGAAAGATAGGGAATTTAACCTTACCTTCCCTACGAGCTCGGTAGCGGTCCCGGCGGGGCGGTGGAATGTAGGCATCATCGGCACGGGCTCGCCGGTGGCCGCCTTGAGGCCGGTGGCGCCCATGAACGGGTGGTTCATGCCTAGGTGGGTTTGGTGGAGGCAACCATTCTTCACCTCGGTCTTGGTTCTCATAAGGGTCTATGATGGGTGGGTGCCATGGACGGTCATGTGCCACCCGTTCCAAGTCGGACTCATCACCGGAGAACTCGTTGAAGTTGTTTTGATCATCATACTCTTCAAAGTCAAGGGTCGTCGGTTGCCGGGTTGACCGTTGGCGACGGTGTCTTGAACGATCATTCTCACGACCATGATTGTTGGTCGAGTCGGGACGGTACCGGGGCTCTTCCCGGGCTCGACGGTCTGTGCGGGGCACACTAGGTGGAGGAGGAGAAGGGACATACCGTTGGGGATGAAGCTCATAATGCTTGTGCTGATTTTCCGTATCGACCATGCGCAAGTCATCTTGAGTCGGGTCGGGGAATTCTTCGTCCTCTTCATGGTACTCATTTACGTCAAGAGGTAAGAGGCGTTGACATTCAATGACGGACGCAAGCCGGGGACCGTTTGATGGTCCGGCTCCAAAAATTCCCTAGCCTTTCCGTTGTGCATCGGATGTGGAAGCATTGACCATGGTCTCAATCGGAATTGTTGGGGTGGGACGTTGGGCAAGCCTTAGGGCCTTAAGAGCTTATAACTCTTGCTTCAAGGCAATGTTTTCTCTAGTCAAGGCATCAAACTTTTGTTGTGCCTTCAAAGCTTCCAATTCTTGCCTTATGGAGTCATTTTCGAGGGACAACGAAGCATTTTCTTGATCCAAAGGTTCATTGGACTCTTGTGGACCAGAATCCTGAGATGTTTCCAATTCAACGTTAGTCATTGCTCCAAAACAGCACACAATTGCAAGCAATCAAATGAGCAAGGTGACAAGTTAAGTCAACTTTACCCAGGTTCAAGTGCGTTATCGGGTTCTACTTTGAGGAAGGCCGTTTGGCGGTTAGGCAAGTAAGGCAAATCCAACAAAATTGAACCAATTACACACAAATAAACAAGTGATATTTTGCAAACGTATGTAAGAAAATGGAGAGACAGAAGATGGACGGATTGTTCAGTCGGCAAGCTTTGCTTGCTTTCGGTCTTTGACCGTTTTGTAAAATCCGATTTTTCGGATGGACCGAACGGATTGATGAAGAGGAGGTGATGCTCAAACGTTTCAAAGAAGGAAAAAAAAGAGTTTTTGCTTTTGATATTCCAAGATGGACGGATTGTTCAGTTGGGGTATTTGTGTTCCGTATCTCGCATTTGATATTCCAAGAAAAGCAAAAACTCTTCATCAATACGGATTTGTGTTCAAAAAAAAAAGAAAAAAAAAAGAAAAGTACGTGATGCTCAAAACGTTTCAAAGAAACGAAACACAAGTACCCCAACGGATTGTTCAGTCGGCAAGCTTTTCTTGGAATATCAAATGCGAGATATCCGAACTTTCGTTAACAAAAATACCCCAAGAAATTTGGTGAAATTAATTAACAAAATTGTCGGATTGGGTCGGTTTAAAAAAAAAACGGGTTTGATAAATGGTTTGATGACAAACCAAATATCTCCTATTTTTTTGTTTTTCAAATTGATCAAAGAAAAAAAAATCAGGAAAAATGGATAAACATGATGAAGAACATGATGAACAACATGAAGATCATGAAGAACAAATGAAGAACATCATGAACAAACGAAGAACAACATGAACAAAAGGCTAAATAGGTTGAAGATAATAACGCACAAAAACAAGAGTAAAGAGAACTTAGCTTTGATCCCTTTGCTCTGATGTCAATTTGATGCGTCCTTGGAGGTAACCAAGGATAACTCCGGATCTAGATCAAGCAAAGCTCCAACTACTCCTTGATTCTTTGTGCATCGTTGTATCGTTTTAGATCCAAAAGGGCGGAAGCGATGAAGATGGATGGAGAAACGAAGGTTGATTCGATCTAGAGAGATCGAATAAACCTTTTTGTGTGGAATGAATGTTGATTCTTATGAAGAATCCTCGAATATGGATTTCTTGGATCAAAGACGAGATCCAAGGAAGAAATTTGAGAGATAGAAGGGAGGTTTGATGCCCAAGCTAAGTAAGAGGAAAATCTTCTCAAAAACTTAGTAATATTGAACATGGAAAATAAGTGAGGCAAGATATCCCTTATATAGAGAGTGTTGCCTACCTATGAGCCAACGGGCCAAATAAACGTACATAACAAAAAGCCCAAAAAGGAGAAAACCCTAAAAGATAAGATCAAAGGGAATATTCTATAAGGAATATCCCTTTTATTACATAAAAAAGAAAACATGAAAAATATAGTACGAAAGTAAGCTAGCTTCATGCCATGGAGTCGGAAAGACGAGACATGCCGCTAACGGGCCTAAGTGGCGTGGACGGTACCGGTAGCCTATGCCATGGTGGTGTAGAGACACGGCATGCCAGCAACGGGTCCAAATGAAAAAGTGGTGCGGGCGATGATGGAGCCGTTGGCTCGGGCAATGGCTTTGGCTCGGGAGCGGGTCAGCGGTCCATCTGAGCGAACCCTCAAAGCCTCGTCCCCATCATCTACGGTCAACATAAAAGGGACATCCAAGGGCGCACCAATGAGGCAGCTGGGAAAGTGAAGGAAACCCTTCATCTGGAAGCAAGGAAGAAACTTATAGGGAAGAAGAAGAGTAAAGCATGATCAAAAGTCAACAATGCCGGCCGCAGCCGTAGAAAACCGCAAGGGCGGACTCCCTGAGCCACAAGGGCGGCCCTCTGGACCCACAGGGGCGGCCCTCTGGACCCACAGGGGCGGCTAACCCTAGCTCAACACCTAAAGATTAAGGTTCTTACATCTCACCCCCCTAAAAACAAGTTTCGTTCCGAAACTTGTGAAATCCCAAATCCTCTCGGACCCATATGCCGAGGTATAACTCTCTCTATCGGAGACATCACATCTCCGCTCATAAGGTATCAACCTATATCACTCTATAACCTCAAACACAGGGATGGAGGAAATCATCATCTCCAGCAACAAGATCACTATACTATCCAAGGCATAGAGGAAAACCATCTCTAGCCAAACTATCATCACATCACAAGGGCATAGAGGAAAACCATCTCTAGCCATATCATCACAGCACAACATAAGGGTATGTTGGAAAAACATCTCCTGCAAAACTATGTCCACCAAGAATATCATGGAGGAATAACCATCTACAACTAAGCCCTAATCGTATCTCAACAGCATGGAGGAAAGAACCATCTCCAACTATAATCATCAATCGCGCTAGCACATCAAGATCTAATAAGATCATATATCACATCATAACTAGTACGAAAATAAACACATCATACCACATAAGCACATAATCACAACACTCACCAAGATAGCACTAAGATCTACTCATCGATCCTACAGGTACATCTATCTCAGCGTAGAACTCTGGATAGTTCCTCTGGATACTATCCTCAATCTCCCATGTAGCCTCATCAGGTCCTCGTCTCGACCACTGTATCCTCAACATAGGAATGTCCTTCGAACGCAGGCATCTCATACCTCGTTCTAGGACTACAATCGGGTGCTCAACAAAGCTGTGGTCCAGCTCGACCACTAAATCATCATAACTCACAATGTGTCTCGGATCTGGTATGTACTCCCTCAGCTGAGACACATGAAACACAAGGTGAACACCCTCTAATCTTGGAGGCAAGGCTAATCAGTATGTTGCTCCCCCAACTTGATCCAGAATCTCGAACGGTCCGACATATCGGGTGCTCAACTTCCCCTTAATGCCAAAGCGTCTAACACCTCGTGTCGGAGACACTCTCAGCCACACATGAGCTCCTATTCTGAACTCTATGGGTCTACGCCTCCTATCTGCATATGACTTCTGACGACTCTGTACAGTCAACATCCTCTCTCTAATCAATGCTACACGGGCAACATCATCCTGAACCTGATCATGTGTCACCACTAACTCTACTAGGCTCATCCTAGCATAACGGTGTGCGACATCTCTGTCCATACAATGCCTCATATGGGGCCATCCCAATCGATGCATGTCAGATGTTGTTGTACGAGAACTCAACTAGTGGGAGATGATCCATCCACACTTGTCCCCAGTCCAACACACAAGCTCGCAACATATCCTTCAATGTCTGAATGGTCCTCTCTGGCTGGCCATCTATCTGAGGTAAATTGCCCATCTCTATCTGAGACGATCGTCCTCGGTACACCATGGAGTCTCACTATCTGTCTAGTGTACTCCTCAGCCAATCTGCTCACTGGCCACGTTTCCCGAATAGGGATAAAACGTTCCGCCTTCGTCAATCTGTCAACTACAACCCAAATGGCATTAAAGCTCCTGCTCGTTCTCAAACTAGTCACAAAATCCATGGTGACGTCCTCCCACTTCCTCTGCGGTATAGGCAGTGGATGGAGTTCACCTCCAGGTCTACAATGCTCGAACTTGACCTACTGACAGGTCGCACATTGTGCCAATATGAGCGTCTCACAACCTGGTACATCTTACTCGTACCTGGGTGCACTGAGTAAGGCGTACAGTGAGCCTCCTGTAATATCCTATGTCGTAAATCCGCATCAGCGGGTACACACACGCGACCGCGGCGTCTCATCACTCCATCTGCTCCTATGAAGAATTGTGGTGCCTCACCACGGGACATCCTCTCTCGGATCCTCATCAATGTCGGGCAGGTCCCCTTCTTCTGTTGGATCTCACCCAACAGATCAGGGAGAACCTCTAAGATACTCAACTGGGCGTCCTCATCCGGAAACTAGATGTCCAACTCTAGCCAAACCAGATCTCTCTGTAACTGAGGCTGAACTGTCAGTCTCGCAATCGCCTTCTCTCGAGGCGTATTCCTGCTCAGGGCGTCGGCGACAACGTTTGACTTTCCCGGATGATACAGAATCTCCCGAATAAAGTCCTTGATCAACTCAAGCCACCAACGCTGGCGGTTATTCAATTCCTGCTGCGTGAAAATATACTTCAGACTCTTGTGGTATGTGCAGATCTAACATGTAGAACCATACAGGCAATGTCTCCAAATCTTCAGTGCATGAACTAGCGCTGCCAACTCCAGGTCATGAGTCAGGTAGTTCTCCTCATACGTCTTCAGTTGTTTAGACGCATATGCAATCACCCTGCCTCGCTGCATCAACACACATCCCAAGCCTAGCTTGGATGCATCACTTTAAACCACAAAATCATTTGTGCCCTTCCGGCTGTGCTAAGATAGGAGCGGAAGTCAGACGTCTCTTCAGCTCCTCAAAACTCTATGTACACTGCTCAGGCCATACAAATTTGGTGGTCTTCCTCAGCAAACTCGTAAGTGGACGGGCAATCACAGAGAATCCCTCCACAAAGCGTCGGTAATAGCCGGCTAGGCCAAGAAAGCTACATACTTCCTTGACGTTCGTCGGTGTCGTCCATTGCTGCCACTGACTCGATCTTCACCGGTTCAACCTTGATGCCCC
>CM008286.1:48041757-48057132 GCA_002319775.1 Fagopyrum tataricum | reverse complement strand
AAATTAGATTATGATTATGGTTGTCTACAAGAGTTTATTAATAATACTCTAATAACCCTAAATAAACTAGAAAAGCATAAAAAAATAACGGAATACATAAGTACACGACGATGAAATTAACAAATGTACGGCGAATCCGTGAACCATGGCCGCCCGTTCCGGAAATCGTGATCGTGATAGAACATCCATGATCACGGTTTCGGAAACCGTGATGGTCACGGATCCGAAACCGTGACTATTTTTCTTTGTAAAATTTTCCAATATATAGAGGGGGAAAAATGACGGTCATGGTTCCCGGATTAGCCGTGCATTTATTATTTCTATCACCGTGTCTTTAAAATCTTCCAAAAATAATACAACCAAATGCATAATTATAACATAAAACGCTTAAATCCTAAAAGAATAACATAACATACATAACATAATTCTATTTCTAAAAGGAAAGAATCCAACTTTGTTCAAGGCATATTTTTTACAAATTAGGTGATCTTAATTTGAGTAAATGTTACTTCCTCCGATCATTAATAAATGACTTTCTAACATCAAAATTTTAATAAGTTTAAGTGACGTTTTATTTTTTCAAGGTTATTAATTAAGATAGAATTGTAAGAATAGTTTTTAAAAATTATTTTTATTAAATAATTTTAGAATAAAATGTTCACTCATTTGTGTAAAAGGGTGGTGAACATTTAATGAATTGTAAATTGAGAAAATTTTCTATAAAATTAACGTTGTTTAATAGTTTTTTTAATAATTATGTCAATCACTAAAAAGTAATTTTTTTTGCGATCGATAAAAAAAAATTCTAACTAAAGAAAACTATGGAAGGGGATATCCCGTCCGGGGTTATTTCTAAAAAAGGGTATTGTAATTTATTCCAACTAGGACATTTCAACAAGGGGGTAAAAAAATTTCAACGAGGCTATTTTAAACAAACATAACATAACGGGTATGAACTCTACCAAAAAAACCAAAGTTTGGCCAAACTTGTGAAATTCATTGATATCAGTTTTTTATCCAATACAATAGCTGTACATTGAGCTTAATTCACCTACTTATTTCCTAAAGCCTTCTGCTTTGAGATTTTTAACATGTTCGACCAAAATATAGAACAAGTTCACTTCCTTCGCTCATGTCCAACTGAAAGCAACCGGACTACCGACGACATGCTTCCATCCGACCACTCAATCCTCCCAAACGCATTGGTACCAGAAGGCATTGAGTCCGCGATAAAAGTCACCACGTACGACTTCTGCTCGTTCGCTTTACTATACACCAATGTATCCGGCTCCACTGATATCATCTTAATACTTGGTGATCTACAAGTCACGTTCACCTTGTACGTTCCGGCGAACCACATTGGTCAACTTCCTCGTGTACTTCACCGTGCTCGTTGATCCAAAGGGCACCGCAAAAGAAGGGTAATTGAAGTCTCTAATCCTACTGTACTTCTTGCTGGATCACAAGTGTAATTACTCCTAGATACCATTTTAATTGAGATGCACTATAGCCCAATGCACAAAGGAAACCAATGTAATCCTCGATGGTTAGATCGTAGACGAGCCCTGGATCAAGGGCTGATACTGGGTCCACGTGTCCAGCTCCGTGATCGAATGGTGTTGATGGTTTTCCCGTTGCGACGTCTTGTAGAAAATCTCCGTTCTTGTCTTTTATATAGGCGGTGGTCATGAGGGCGGATTTTATGGCTGCCGGACTCCAGTCTGGGTGTGAGCTTTTGAGGAGAGCCGCGAGTCCGGTGACATGAGGGCAAGACATTGACGTGCCGGATATGATGTTGAAGTCAACTCGTCTATCGTCCATGGATATACCGGTGGGTGAGACTTTCGTTGACCATCCGGCTAGTATGTTGACCCCTGGTGCGATCATATCTGGTTTCATGATCTCTGGGGTTATCATGTTAGGTCCTCGGGAGCTGAAAGCTGCTACGACAGGCGAGGGTTTGATTCCGAGCTTTGTTCCTTCGAAAAGGATGGTGGCTGTAGGGTGGGGGTCGGAGAAGAGGTAAGATTTGATCTCGTCTGCTGCCTTTTGGCCAATGGCGGTTGCTGGAAGGAGGTGGGCGTCTGCCACCAGCTCCTCCCCGTTATCGGCTGTGTTGGCTAAGATCATGCCGGCTCCTCCTGCTTCTTTGACTACCAAGCCCTTCTGAACCCGCGGACTGCTCCCGCTCGCAAAGGACTAGCTTTCCGGCGACTTTCTCACGTATCAATGTCCCGCGCATGCATAAATGTCCGGTGGTTGTGTTACTTACGTTACCTGTATATTGAAAAATTAATTAAGTTCAACCCATATAAAGAATATTTTTAAATTAAGAAATAAATGAGGGACTTACCGGCGAATACGATTGGAGTTAAAGTAGAGGGCAACGTGTCGTCCTTGAAAAGAGAAACGCCTGAGTAGTTTTTCCCCGTTCCCGAGGCTAACGTCGGCCGGAAAATCCCGATCGAGTGTACCCGGCCCCAACCGTCGTAATCCATGGAGCTTGGTTTGCCAAAGAGAACGAACTGGGGCCCCTCATTTCCCGCTGAGCAAGACACCACTATCCCATTTTCCCATGGCAGCAAAAAGCTCCAATCGCTATACTATCAGTATAATAATCCGCCGATCCACCACCAAGCGACATCGACAAAATATGAACACCCGGTCGCCGATTGCTTTATCGATCGCCGCTAGAATGTCGGAGCTGAAACACCCGTATTTCCAACACACTTTATAAGCGGCGATACGAGCACGCGTCGCCATCCCACGTGCCGTCCCAGCCGCGAACGCCGAACAAGTTGGCGTCGTCGACTACTGAGCCTGCTGCAGTGGTGGAAGTATGTGTTCCGTGGCCGTCGTCGTCACGTGGCGAGCGTGACTCTTTAGTAACGTCGATGTGGCCTACTGCTGCCTCGTATCCACGTGAGAAATAGCGAGCGCCAATTAGCTTCTTGTTGCAGTTGGAGGTTGTGAAGTTAGATACCCGGTCTCCGCAATTGGCCTTTCCACGTAGATGGAATGGGCCGCCATCGTGGAGTCGTCGAAGCTCTTGCTCTCTGGCCAGACTCCGGTGTCGAGGATTCCGATGATGACGTCAGTTGATGAATCAGACTCTAACAACATGTCGGAGCTCCGACTAAGTCCCAAGAATTCCGGGGAGTGGGTTGTATGGAGCGCGAGTAGCGTGATTCTGGTAAGACCGAGAGGACCCCGGGTTGACCCCGCGAGTGAATCGGCCTCGGACTGAGTCAACCGGGTCGCGTATCCATGAACCCGCGTTGTCGTAAGTATATATAAACCGGGCCGAGTTGGGAGACGCTCCGAAGGGAAGACTCGTACCAACGGAGGGGGTGAGAAAAAGTTGCCGGCATCTCCGATTTGGCAACGTGTACGATGTAAGTGGACCTCTGAACATCGTACGACCTAGAGATGGACAACTGGCATAATCCTAAAATAAGAATAACTAGAAACGTCGGATTCATGATTTTGTAAATATCTTTGAATTGTTTCTTAATCTCTTCAAAGGAGCGTCCTTTTTATAAGAGAGAGGGTGTGAGAAAGGGAGGGAGGTGGGTGGTGGGTGGGACTGTGACAGGGAGGAGGTGAATTGTTCTCTTTGAATGATAATAACAAAATTAAATGCCATTAATTACCATGTTACCTGTAGTGCATGAAGTTAGTTTGATAATTTGTTTGCATTAATTTGAATATTTGAGTAAATTAATTTTTGGGTATGGACACACAACAGTCCAAGTCTCAAGAGTCAAGTCTTGAAGAAGGGTCCCACACGACATGAATGAGATGAATTTGTGGCCGTCGGATTTCAACCGTTTCAGGATTCTTGTTTGTACGATCATCTTGCAGTTGCGGTTCATCCGTTCATGGGTTGATGCTAGTGTGCATGTTTTCTTCTTGTCTTGCTCGATATGCCATACAAAATTCATAATCATATATTCATGTGCTTGTTAAGTCATTACTCTTCTACAGAAATCAATATTTTACTCTAATTTATTTTCCGTTGTTCCTAATTTAAAAGATGATTTTTTTTTTAGTTTTTATACATTGGTTTATTTGTTAGAATTATTTATAAAGTTTTTTTTTATCGTGCCATTTTAATTTCTCCAAATCTTCTATATACATACTAAATTAGAGTTCACTTGACGTGACGCGGTCATAATCGAGTACTAGTGTATTACCCGTGCTTTGCACGGGATTTTAATAAAAATATTATTTGTTATTATATTTCTTTAAGGGATTATATATAAGCTATTTTTTTGTCATTAGATAGAGTAGATAATAAGTAATAAATATTTGTACATTTTACCTTATAATATTATATAATACATTAATAAAATATCTAACCGTATAATAATTCATATTTTGATTTTTCTCCCCCTTATTATACTGATTCATATATTAATAGAAATAGTTCATTGATAGCATATGGTGTTAAATTAATTGTTATATATAAATTAATTTAATAAATAACACAATCTCAGGTAACAAAAAAAGATGATGGGAAGAGATAAAAATCGCAACATTTAATTGTTTAAAAGTGAATTTAATTAATTCTTTTCTTTTTTTGTACTGCTAAAATTTGTTACGGATGTAATTTTAATCTGTTATACATATCTTAGATAACAAAAAAGGTGATTGGAAGGGATGAATTTAATTAAGAACTGATTTTAATATTTTGTTAAATAATTTTGTAATGAATAAACTTAATTAATATCTTGGTGGGCTGTGCTTAAATGCTAAAATGACACGTGCAGTGAGTATTTTTCTACATGACACGTGGCAAAAAATGCTACTCCTATAATATATATAAGATTAAAGACAAATCTCATATATTATTAAACTGTTATTATCTAAAAATAATTTAAATTTTAGATAATAACAATTTTAATTCCGGCGTAACTTTTAATTCCGGCTATTGATTTCAAAATATATCAATTTATCATCTATTGATTTATTTTCACAAATAACATATCCTAAAAGAGAATTTTTACGTCTTAATATCATTCTCTAATATTTATTACATTTGATTACATTTCGAACAATTATTTCCTTTTGTTTAATATTTAATATTTATTCAAAAATTTCCGGATACAAATTATTTTGTTAATCAAATTCGAATCATTACGGATGTATATCTATAGTACGTTATAGTTGATTTTTATGTTAAAACTTCCTGTTTTATGAAACTCAATATCTAAATAAAATCGATCGGTATTTAATAAATCAACTATCAATATTTGTGTTATATTTAAATGAGAGTTCAAATGTTGCATACTTCAAAAGATTGTGCAAGAGTTTTTAAAATATATAAGAGTAACGATATAATAACTAAGTAACGGATTTTATTTAAAATTTTGTTTTTTAAATTAAAAAATTATTATGTATTGGACGGGTCTAGGGAGATGAATAAGTAAAGGCCCGTATCTCGTCCAGAGAGTATTTAGCGGGACGGGATTTTTAATTTTGAATGAAATTCCCCACGATCAGGACCAGAACGGGCCTAGCGGGATGAATAAGCTAAGACTTGTTTCTCGTCCCATATAGTTTTTGACGGGATGGGTTCGGGACATAATTTCTAATTTTATATAAAATCCCGCCGGAATTTGGACCGGAATGGATCAAGACGGGATCGAAATTGGCGTGATTTGTGTCCACCCTAATAATTTCGTAATTCGAACGTGGAATTAAGGGATGATTAAAAAAAATATACGAGTTCATTTAAATATTAGAATCCACGTTTATAAAATTCATTGCATTATGCATACCAAAATTATGTAGAATTACTCTAACATGAACAATTTAGAATTAATTGGATCAATCTTTTTTCTTCATTAAATGTTAATTTTATCGACGTAGTACAAATAAATAATGAGAATATATTAATTTTGTATAACAATTTTTCTTTATATATATATATATATATATTTATGTGAAGGGGATTGAGTTTCTTGACGATCAAAATCTAAATGTCTTTTTAATACTTTATAATGCATCTCGTATAACAAATAATACGTAAATGTATTAATATGTTTTTCTAAAATTTTTGCTTATTTATAATGTACGAAATTATTATTTTACACTGACATTTATATGCGAATAATTTCCATTAAATTTTATAAATTTGATAGATTTTTATGTATTAAATATATTGTATTATATTTTAGATGGTTTTCAAGAACTATAAACATCAATAATAATAAGAAACTTTTACAAGTTAGCATAATGTTTGATATTTAGTATAATGGAAGTGCACTATTTTTATTTTACTTTTAAAAAATCTTTATTATTTATTAATGAGATATCAGATTCAATCGATAATTTTCCAATTTTATATGTATATATATATTTTTTGCGATTTTTATATGTATTTATAATAATTTAATAAAGGATTTTTTGAGAAAGGGTCTTGTGTAGGGAAAATCAAGGCGGCTAAGGTTTGTCCGGCTGGCGGCGTCAGAGTGTGTGGCGTCCTATGGTTTTGGTGTGATTTGATCTAGTTGGAGAGTGTGACGTGTAAGGGGTTTTTCTTCCAGCTTTTTCTATAAAAAAAAAAAAAAAAAAGGAAAAAAAGGTGCACTTTTTACATGATGGCGAAAGGGTGGTGGTGGTTTTCTCCATTGTCCGTTTAGTTCTTTCCATGGGTGTGGTGATAGGATTTCCGGTCCTACAAAATACTTATTTGATTGGTCATCCTAATACAAGGGTGACTTACACTTCCTTCCATACAAGACTTCATACGTTGCCATCTGAATCGATGCATGCCATTTGTTATTGTAAGAGCCTTAATCTTTAGGAGTTAACTAATTGCACAAGGTTGTGAGTGCGATACGGACAGCTAGACTGATTGCACAGGGTTGTGAGGCCTTCTGGTGTTATGCCATGAAAGAGGGGGAGAGTCCAACATTAGAGAAGATCCCAGTGGTATGTGAGTTTACAGATGTGTTTGCTGAGCCGTCCAGGTTGCCGCCTCAGAGGAGTGTGGATTTTGGTATTGATTTAGAGTCTGGTACGAGACCGATCTCGAAAGCCCCATACCGGATGACGCCTGTTGCGATGTTAGAGCTAAAGAAGCAACTCGAGGAGCTGGCTGAGAAGGGCTTCATTCGCCCTAACGTATCCCCATTGGGAGCACCTGTCCTCTTCGTACGGAAGAAGGACGGATCGTTGAGACTGTGTATAGATTACAGAGAGCTGAACAAGGTGACCATTAAGAACAAGTATCCATTGCTGCGTATTGATGACTTGTTAGATCAGCTTCAGGGAGCGACAGTATTTTCCAGGATTAACCTGCGCTCAGGATATCACCAGTTGAGGGTGAGAGAGCAGGATGTGCACAGGACATCATTCCGGACCAGATATGGACACTACGAGTTTGTAGTGATGTCATTTGGGCTTACGAATGCCCCTGCCATCTTTATGGAGTTGATGAACAACATCTTCATCGACTTCTTGGATCAGTTTGTGGTGGTCTTCATAGATGACATTTTGGTGTACTCTCGCAGCAGAGAGGAGCATGTAGGACAGTTGAGGACTATATTGTAGGTTTTACGGGATAGAGAACTTTATGCTAAGTTCTCTAAGTGCGAGTTCTGGATGCTAGAGGTAGCATTCCTGGGTCACATTGTTTCCGCCGAGGGGATCAAGGTTGATCATGCGAAGATAAAGGCAATAGCAGCATGGACGACACCGACGAACGTCAAGGAAGTACGTAGCTTTCTTGGCCTAGCCGGTTATTACCGACGCTTTGTGGAGGGATTTTCTGTGATTGCCCGTCCACTGACGAGTCTGCTGAGGAAGACTACCAGGTTTGTGTGGTTTGAGTAGTGTATGCAGAGTTTTGAGGAGATTAAGAGAGGCCTGACTTCTGCTCCTATTTTGGCACAGCTAGAGGGTACAGAGGATTTTGTGGTATACAGTGATGCATCCAAGCTAGGCTTGGGATTAGACCTACACAAATCCGGGCCGGCCCGTCCGGCCTGCCCTCCTGCCCGGTGAAAACATGGGTACGGGCAGCTAGTTTGGTCCGGTCGGGCCCGGCCCGTTTTAAAATGGGACGGTATGGGTATATGTTTTGGCCCGCGGACCAACCCGGCCCGGCCAGTATACAGTTATATACATGTAATTAATTTATATATGTGTATATATAATTTAGTTTGTTTTGAGTGCCACCTATTTTGATTTTTCATTTAGTTTGTTTTGAGTATTTTGACGATTTATACTCGTTTGTAATACATGATTGCACGGATAATTTAACTGCAATTATACTTGTTTTCACGTATTTGAATTTATTCATTCTTGCATGTTGATTGTGGTTGAACTTGTTGGTAGTGCACTATGTAGGTATAATTGTGTTGGAAAATTTGTGTTAATACATTACAATTACTTCTTTTTGAATGATCTGGTTAGAGTTGGACATCCAGTTACAGAGGGATCTGATCTGGTTAGAGTTGGACATCCAGTTTCCTGATGAGGATACCCGATTGAGTACTTTAGAGGTTCTTCCTGATATTTTGAGCGAGATTCAACAGAAACAGGAGACCTGCCCGACCAAGATGAGGATCAGAGAGAGGATGTCTCGGGATGAGGCACCACAGTTTCTTCTTGGAGCAGATGGAGTATTGAGACGCCGAGGTCGCGTCTATGTACCCGCTGATGCGGAGTTGCGCCAGAGGATTTTACATGAGGCTCACTGTACACCCAGGTACCAGTAAGATGTATCAGGACTTGAGACGTTCATATTGGTGGGGAGGGCTGAAGCCCGATGTGGCCAGACTTGTGGCACAGTGTGCGACCTGCCAGCAGGTCAAGATAGAGCATTGCAGACCCTGGAGGTGAGCTCCATCCACTTCCTGTTCCACAAAGGAAGTGGGAGGACGTCACCATGGACTTTGTGACTGGGTTGAGACTGAGCCGGAGTTTTGATGCTATATGGGTTATAATGGACAGATTGACGAAGACGGCACGTTTCATCCCTATCCGGGAAACGTGGCCAGTGAGCAGATTGGCTGAGGAGTACACTAGGCAGATAGTGAGACTCCATGGTGTACCGAGGACGATCGTCTCAAACAGAGATGAATGATTTACCTCGAGGTTCTGGCAACAGATTCAGACTGCCCTAGGAGCGAGTTTGCACTTTACTACTGTGTTTCATCCTCAGACAGATGGTCAGTCAGAGAGGACCATTCAGACACTGGAGGATATGCTGCGAGCTTGTGTGTTGGATTGGGGACAAGTGTGGACGGATCACCTCCCACTAGTTTAGTTCTCGTACAACAACAGCTGGCATGCATCGATTGGGATGGCCCCATATGAGGCACTGTATGGACAGAGATGTCGTACACCGTTATGCTGGGATGAGCCTAGTACGGCTAGTGGTTGGACACCTGACCAGATTCAGGATGATGTGGCTCGAGTAGCACTGATTAGAGAGCGGATGCTGACTGCGCAGAGCCGTCAAAAGTCGTATGCAGATAGGAGGCGTAGACCTCTAGAGTTCAGAGTAGGAGCCCATGTGTGGCCGAGAGTGTCTCCGACACGCGGGGTTGGACGTTTTGGCATTAAGGGGAAGTTAAGCCCCACGATATGTCGAACCGTTCGAGATTCTGGATCGGGTTGGGAGCGCAGCATACAGATTGGCTTTGCCTCCGAGGTTAGAGGGTGTTCACCTTGTGTTTCACGTGTCTTAGCTGAGAGAGTACATACCAGATCCGAGACACATCGTGAGTTATGATGATTTGGTGGTTGAGGCCGGGACCACACTTTTGTTGAGCACCCGATTGCAGTCCTAGAACGAGGTAAGAGACGCCTGCGTTCGAAGGACATTTCTATGTTGAGGATACAGTGGTCGAGACGAGGACCTGATAAGGCTACATGTGAGACTGAGGATAGTATCCAGAGGAACTATCCAGAGTTCTATGCCGAGATAGATGTACCTGTAGGATCGACGAGTTAGATCTTAGTATTATCTTGGTGAGTGTTATGTGCTTATATGCTTATATGCTATGATGTGTTTATTTTCGTACTAGCTATGATATGATGTGTGATCTTATTAGATCTTGTTATGCTAGTGCGATTGATTATAGATGGAGACGGTTCTTTCCTCCATGCTATTATGATGCGTTTAGATTTAGCTAGAGATGTTTTTTTCCTCCATACCCTTCTGTTATGAGTATGATACGGCTAGAGATGTTCTTCCTCCTATGCCCTTGTGATGTGATGGTGATGATTTGGCTAGAGATGTGATGCGTCCTGGAGGTAACCAAGGATAACTTCCGGATCTAGATCTAGGCAAAGCTCCAACTACTCCTTGACTCTTTGCGCGGCGTTGTATCGTTTCAGATCTAAAGGGGCGGAAGCGATGAAGAAACAAGGGTTGATTCGATCTAGAGAGATCGAATAAACCTTTTTGTGGGAAACGAAAGTTGATTCTAAAGAAGAATCCTCGAATATGGGTTTCTTGGATCAAAGACGAGATCCAAGGAAGAAATTTGAGAGATAGACCGGGAAGGTTGATGCCCAGGCTAAGTAAGAGGAAAAATCTTCTCAAAACTTAGTAAAATTGAACATGGAAAATAGGTGAGGCAAGAGGTCCCTTATATAGAGAGTCTTGCCCACCTATGGGCCAACGGGCCAAACAAACATACATACGAAAAGCCCAACAAGGGGAAAAACCCTAAAAGATAAGGTCAAAGGGAATATTCTATAAGAAATATCCCTTTTATTACATAAAAGGAAAACATGCAAAATATAGTCCGAAAGTAAAAGCGTGGGCGGGACCGGTAGCCTATGCCATGGTGGTGTAGAGACACGGCATACCGGTGACTTGGTCCAAGTGACGAAGTGGTGCGGACGATGATGGAACCGGTGGCTCGGGCAATGGCCTTGGCTCGGGATCGGGTGAGCGGTCCATCTGAGCGAACCCTCAAAGCCTCGTCCTCATCGTCTACGGTCAACGTAAGAGGAGCATCCAAGGGCGCATCAGTCCCCCCATCTTGGCTGTGAAATGTCTCCGTTTTACCATCGTCAAAGAAGGGCTCAACATAAGGGGCAAGGTCCTTGACGTTGAACGTCGGGTGGACTCTGTAGGAATCCGGAAGCTTTAACTTGTATGCATTCGGGGCATGGCGGGGTAAGATGCGGAATACGCCATCACCACGGTCCGAGAGCTTGCTCATGCGGCGAGTTGGAAAACGCTCCTTCCTTAGGTGGAGCCAAACAAGATCACCGGGCTCAAAAGAGACGTCGCGGCGGCCCTTGTTGCGTTGTCCGGCAAGTTGGGCGGCACGACGTTCAAGTTGTGTCCTAGTCCGCTCATTGAAGCTCAATGATTTGGGCGGCTCAGTTTGCGGCAATGATGTGTTCGCCGTCCTTGAGCAGGCGGGGTAGTGAAGTACAACGGTGTGTGTGGATTAAGGCCGTAGACAATTTCAAATGGGGACAATTTTATTTGCCGTGTGCCTAGACTTGTTATACGAAAACTCCACAATAGAAAGTAAGTCCTGCCACCTACGTGTTGGTCCTAGTGGTGGCCTCTAAGTAGAGCACCAAAAGTCCCGATTGCGTCACCTCCGTTTGACCATCGGTTTGGGGGTGATAACTACTTTGAAAACAACAAGTTCGTTCCAAGTTTTCTCCATAGCGTTCTCCCAAAAGTGACTCATGAACTTCACGTCCCGATCACTAACGATAGAACGGGGTATCCCATCGTAAGCGCACCATATTGTCAAAGAACAAGGTGGCAACTTCACTAGCATTTTGGGGTGCTCTTACATGCAATGAAATGAGCCATTTTGGAAAAGCCGATCGACTACCACAAAAATGGAGTCTTTGCCAAACAGGCAACCCGACCCACCAAAGTCCATGGATAGATCCTCCCAAGGTCCCATTGGTATAGGCAAAAGAGAATACATTCCATCCGGGCCTTGGCGCGACTTTGCATGATGACATGTAATTGCAACCCTTGCAAAAACCGTGGTCACATGCATATGCATCCGGGGCCAAAAGAAATGCTCTTGGAGAGCGGAAAGGGGTCTTGGTAGCCACCGAAGTGACCACGGCCCTCATGAGCTTCCTTGATCAACGAATGGCGTATAGATGAGCGCGGAATGCAAAGTTTTCCCGCTCGGAAAAGATAGCCATCGTTAATAAAGAAAGACTCGTGCTCTCGGAGGTCGAGGCATTGTGGCCATATGTCCTTGAAGTCAAGATCCGTGGCATATAACTCTTTAATAAGAGCAAAGCCATGTATGTTGGCGTCCATAAACACAAGAAGGGCATCGGCTACCACATTCTCCTTGCCTTTCTTATGCCGAATGACACAAGGAAAGGTCTCTAAAAACTCTACCCAACTAGCCATGGCACCGACTTAGATTTGTATGACTCTTGAGATACGAAAGAGCCGCATGATCCAAATGAATCATGAACTCCTTCCGGCCACAAGTAATGTTGCCATGTCTTAAGACAACGAACTAGAGCATATAGTTCTTTGTCATATGTAGGGTAGTTGAGCGAAGGACCGGAAAGTTTTTCACTAAAGTAGGCAATTGGACGAGTCTCTTGTAAGAGAACTCCTCCAATGCCCACATTCGATGCATCACACTCCACCTCAAAAGTTTTCGAAAAGTTTGGGAGTTGGAGTAATGGTGCATTACAAAGGCGGTCTTGAGCGCTATCAAAACGCTCGAGCATGGATATCACGCCACTCAAAACGTGACACCCCTTGGTAGTAAGCTCATGGAGCGGTGCCGCTACCGTGCTTAAAGTCCCTTGACAAAGCGTCGGTAGAATCTCGCTAAGCCGAGAAAGGCCTCGGACCATGGTGATCGTAGTAGGAGTAGGCCACTCCCGAATAGCACGAACTTTAGATTCGTCTACTCGTAGTCCGTCCTTAGACACAACATAGCCAAGAAAGATAGTGGTGTCCGAGCAAAAGACGCATTTTTCAAAGTTGACATACAATTGCTCTTGTCTAAGGCACTCGAGCACTTGGTGAAGGTGCCCGATGTGATCCTCCAAAGACGTACTAAACACCAAAATATCATCGAAATAAACAATGACAAATATACCCAAGAATCGGCGCAAGACATGGTTCATGAGGCGCATGAAGGTGGATGGGGCGTTGGAGAGACCAAATGGCATGACAAGCCATTCATAGAGTCCATACTTTGTCTTGAACGCCGTCTTCCACTCGTCACCTTCGGCCATCCGGATTTGGTGGTAACCGCTCCGGAGATCAATTTTGGAGAAAATGGTGGCGCCGTGGAGCTCATCCAACATGTCATCAAGGCGCGGGATCGGTGGCGGTATTTGACGGTGATTTGGTTGATGGCACGGCAATCAACACACATCCGCCATGATCCGTCTTTCTTTGGCACTAATATGACCGGGACGGCACATGGTGATAAGGATTCACGCACATGTCCCCGTCTAGGAGCTCTTGCACTTGACGTTGTAGCTCCTTCGTCTCTTCCGGACTTGCTCGGTACGCGGCACGGTTTGGCAAGGAAGCACCGGACACAAAGTCAATTTGGTGTTCAATCCCTCGGATTGGTGGCAAGCCGGGTGGTAGGTCTTTGGGCATAATATCCTGAAATTCGGACAACAACAAAGACACCTCGTGTGGCACATTACTCGGGTCATGAGAAGTAGATAAACAAAACGGAACAAGCAAGAAACATGGAAACTTGCCTTCCATGACCGGTTACAAATCATGCCGCGAGCTAAGAGTATCCTCGGCTCACACCGTCCTTGAATTACGGGGTCCAAAGATGGCAAAGGTGCGCTCTCGTAGGAACGATGCGGCCTTTACTACCTTTGGACTCGGTAGCATGGACAAGAGGGGCGGTGTTCCGGGATTTGGAAGTACTAGCACCTACAACATCGGGACTCCGAGGAGGGTCCGATTTTGCCGGCGCCTTAGCGGACTCATCTATAGATTGTTGCCTCTTCCGTTCCGCATAGTCAACCAAAATTTCGTGCGGAGTCATAGGCAAAAGTGTGACCCGTTTTCCATTATATTGGAACATGTACCGGTTAAGATAACCATCACGAAATGTTCGGCGATCGAATTGCATGGTCGTCCTAATAGGACATGTGTGGCGTCCATCTTGATAACATCACAAAGGACCTTATCAACATAGGCGCCAATAGAAAACGTCACCCAAGCTTGTTGTGTGACGGTGCAAACGCCTTATCGGAAATCCATTGGAGTCCGTAAGGTGTTGGGTGGGGGGTCGTAGGCAACTTGAAGTGTTTTACCACTCGTTCGTTGACAATATAACAAGAACCCCATCAACAATGAGAGAAAGGCTCGTATTATTGACCAAGCAACGAGAGTGGAAGAGATTCTCGCGTTGATCAATAGGGATAAACTCTTTAATAGCCAAAATACGACGAGAAACAAGAGCGAATTTACCGGGATGTGCTGGGCGCAAGCAAGCTCGTCGTCACATGGTTCCATTCCAAAGTGTGGGTCGGCGTCTTGGTCATCCTCAATGATGATGTCTCCATCTTGATGATCATCTTCGTCCTCGAAATATGAAGTGTCGGCAAACAAAACCCGTTTGGTATTTGGACAATCACGTTGCACGTGACCAAAACCGCTACACTTGTAGCACACGGGCTCCCTTGGGCGAGCCGCGCGGTGAAGGTCCTTGTTGACCTCGAGCGGTAGGCTCCGTGCCGGTGGCCGCTGGCCCACGGTTTGGTGCCTCTCGTTACCCGCCTGCCTATTGGATTGACCCGTCCGTTGGCTCCTTTGGAAGCGTCGGCATCTAGGGAACTAGGCACATCTCGAGAACGTGTGTTAGAAGATAAAGATATTGACTCGAGGAAGAATTATACCTAGAATACCGCGGCGTTTCGAGTTGTTGCTTGTATAGCTTCATGGCGGCATGGCACATTGCTCCCAAATCCTTGTATGGGACAATCTCGAGCGGGCGCCGAATTGAAGCATTAAGCCCACTCATGAATTTGGTGCGAAGGGCGGATGGAGAGGCCGAGACGCCGGCCTTAATGTGCATGTCCTCGAGTTTGGCCAAGTAAGCCACCGGAGTGAGGTTGCCTTGTTTGAACTCGGCAATTTGCAACCGCATATCATTCTTGAAGTCCTTGGGCACGTACTTCTTGGTCATGACATAGATCAATTGCTCAAAGGTCGCAATCGTGCCCATCCTCGCCTTTCACGGGTGAATCTCATATCGGTTGCCGCCTCGATTTTCTCATATTCATCCTCATAATGACAATGTTTCAAGGCTCGTTTCATATCTGCTCCAATCAAAAAAACACACGGATCATATTCACCATGAAAGATAGGGAATTTAAACCTTACCTTCCCTACGAGCTGCGGTAGGGGTCCGG